>PISX010028608.1:0-21287 GCA_004024625.1 Mellivora capensis | reverse complement strand
TAAAAGCCTGAAAAGTACAATAAAAAGTATTTTAGCTCCATGCCCTCAGGGCCTTTGCATCAGAGATTCAAATACCTTGCTTCCATGATTGAAGTTCAAAGAGAAAAGAAATTATTTGGGGCAAATCAGTAGTTCTAAAGGGAACTCCATTATTACATAGTCTGGAATGGATAGCTGTAAAATAGGTAGTATATAATTGCTTCCACATGTGTCATTAGGCGTTGAGAATATCCTGGAGGATTCTGGAATCCAGAAATTCTCTGGGTGTAGTTTCAAAGTGGGAGAGCCCAAATCAATCTATGACCCTCTCTCTGAGACATTTTGGGGCCGGCTGTGCTTGTAGAAGTCCTCCAAGCCCACACATGTCTGGGATCCCACCTCCCAGTCCAGATATTCCTAAGCCAAAGTAAAAACACTGTCTTGACATTTGCTTTTGCTTCCAGGAGGGCAGGGGGGGACCACTAAAGTTCTCATCACTGGGCAATTCAGTGTCCCCACATCAAAATTCCTTGGGATGGCAGGTCAGTTTAACAAATTCATCAGCTCAGCAACACTTGGCTAGTCTGTAAATGCCCTGTCACTGGGAAAATACATGACAAAAAATGTCTTGTCCATAAACTTCCACCTTGAGTCCGAGCCCTATAAATCAATGGTGCTTTCAACAGCCTCTTTTCAACCATTCCAGTCTTATGACGGATTCTCTGCTTCTTAGTTCATTGAATATGAATTTCAGTGAGAGTCAATTATTTCATAGGGAAAAATGTTTTCCATCAGGCAGGAAATACTTTTTATCTTACAAAAGTTGGACATAATAGTTTAGACATTTCCATTCTCTAAAACATAAAACATCTAGCGCATGGCCATGACGCTAACCACTCAATCAAAATGCTCTTCTAAGGTAGAATGTGTTAGTACTTAGAAAACTCATTAAGTCAGAAAGTATTCATTGAGCTCCTACAGCCTGAAAAGTACAGGGTTGGTCACTTAAGGAAGTTGTCAATATTGTCCTAAATCTATTTCCTTAAGGACTCACAAATATTTAGGGGAGAGAAGGTAATCAATGTGATAGGTTTTTCTTGAATTTGGCTATAAACAAATTTTTGTCATATAGATTTTATGCCTCTTTTCTTTAAAACCTAAATTCTAAAAGTCAAAACAATGACTATCATTTCTGATCATGGTATGTATACACATTCTATAATCCTTTCTTTTTAAATGTTATGAATGAAATCTTAACAAGTATCATATTTACTAAAAGAACCTATGAATAAACCATCAGTTTCTGGCATGTAAAAAACTTGCATTAAAAAGTAAAATCTGAGTCTTCTAGGCCAAAGTGGTTGAGGTGAGGTTACAGACTCAGAAAATGGATTGCTTAATCATTATATGTTGCCTTTCAAATGACATAACTATCAACGTTTGCTAGATCCTATTTATTGAAGCTTCTAAGCAGTGTCTATTCAATATCCAGTGTAATAATTTCTAAATAAAGACATTAAATTGTTAATGTTAAAATGCTCTCACGGATTTGTACTGATAGTGGGGTGAAAATAAACCTCTTTAACACAGTCTGTGGATTTTCCACCATGGCTGTGTCCCTGGCCATGCCATCTTTCACTCCTGGCTCTCACTACCCAGGCTCTCTCTGACAAAGATGAGTACAAGGTCTCTGAACAGAATGTTTTATCTGCTTGGAAGACGTGCCTCTCCTTCCTTCATCTACTTAGTTCATGCTTATTTGTTTGCTGTCAGCTGATTCTCTTTTCTTCCAAGAACCTTTCTCTGACCACTCTCAGAGGACTTTATCTTTGTGTCATACCAACTTTTCATACTTGGAGTTTTACTTTTCTATTGTGTGATTGTTAATATGTCTTCCCTGCTGGAGCATAAGCTCAATGGGTAGAGAGCCCTGCATCCAACTGGTTCACCATTGCACCCAGTTGGTGTATGGCATGGAGTATGGCACACAGAAGACATTCATAAATCCTTGTTGAATGGATAAATTAAGAACCCTACCCATCTCCCTAAACACACTGTGCATATATGCTCTCCACACTTCCTCATGCCCTGCAGGTATGCACCATTTTCTTCTTTTAGGCCTGCCATCAACTGCCCAAGAGAAGGAATTTGGAGTGGTGGTGATGGTAGTGGTGATGCCTGTGATGAAGGTTCAAAAAAAAAAAAAAAGCCCTCAGTTCTGGCTTGGCAGGAAGTGACATCATGTGAGACACCCATGGGTTTGGAAGGTGAGACACCTCTGGGGCTCCGAGGAAGCTCATAATGTCACAAAATTCTCCTCCTGAGTCTGCTTCTCTTATTGTTTATAGCAATTCCCATTTTAATATATTTAGATTCCATTATACATCATTCGGGCTAAATTTCAAATTCCAAATCTGACCCAATCTATAAACTTCTTGCAAGAGCCTGAATGTGTAGATGCCCCCCAAATTCGTGTTTTGGAATCTTAACCCCCAATATGACGATATTAAGAGGTCTTTGGGAGGGTCTTTGGGAGGCATATAGGTCATGAGGGTAGAGCTCTCACAAATGGGATTAGTATCCTCATAAAAAAGCCAGAGAGAGTTATTTTGTCCTTCCCCCATGTGAAGGTACAGTGAGAATATGGCTGTTTATAAACTAGCAGATAGCCTATCACCAGAGATCAAATCTGATAGCACCTTCATCTCGAGCTTTCCAGCCTCCAGAAATGTGAGAAGTAAGTGCTCATTATTTAGAAGCCACCCAGCTTGGGTATTTTTGATAAAAGAAGCCCGAATGAACAAAGATCCTTGAATAATACATATATAACCTCTCAAATATTCAAGTTATTATATTAAAGCTCAGTGGCTTTGAGGTGGGCAGCTGGAAATCCTCTTTAAAATCTTGCTTAAGACATTTCAAATATTATATATTTTGGCTCATATGGTAGTGCTGATGATAAAAGTCTTTGAGAAACTCCCCATTTCTAAACACAAATCAAATATCTTCAATTCTATTAGTGAAGTCTATAAAAATCTCTTGATTAAGCTTACCCTAAATTAAAAAAAAATCTCTTGATTATCCTAGAGATTGGCTCTTCCAATTTTTTTTTAAGATTTTATATATTTATTTGAGAGCAAAAGAGAGCACAAGGAGGGGGAGGGCAGAAAGAGAGGGAGACGCAGAATCCCTGCTGAGCAGCGAGCCAGACATGGGGTTTGATCCCAGAACCTTGGGATCATGACCCAAGTTGAGCCACTCAGGCACCCCTGCTCTCTCAAGTTTTAACCAAGAGTCATTATAGTGAAAATAATTTTGACATATGGAACTTTGTTTTGCTGTTATCTTGATAATTGTTATATAGTGTCTGTCTCCCAGAATTTTTTAAATAAATAGTTTGAAACTGATTTACCATGTGGTTGGTCACTTTGTTTCAAGTACCTCACAAATTCAAATTAAAAAAAAAAGTTTTCTGAAGGATGATGTGAGACACGTCAATCATGAATGCTTCTTGGGAAAGTTTCCCATAGAAATGCCATTGTGTGAGGAACTTTGGGCAGAAGGTGTCTGTATAAGGTATCCGCTTTTTAAAGGAATAGTTTTATTTGAGGAAAATTTTTCAGTCAGTAGAAAGGATATTCCATAAGACCCTGTAGAAGAGACAGGAGTTGATAAGAAGTCCTGTGAGACTCTGTCCTAGATAGAGGAACTTGTTTTATCCACAACGTAACTCCTGCCCTGAGATTGCTTCCCTGGAGTCAGGGAGCGGCTGTTCATAGGAATTACCACTGAGGGAGGGCACTCCGGCTTTATGTAGAGGCACTACTGCTGACTTTATGGAAAGCTTCTCCTGTCTGTGCTGCTGTTGAAAGACTTTTTGCCCCCCCCCCCCAACTTCCACTATAATAAAATGAGAAATTTCAGGTCCAGTTCATGAATACAGTTAATGACAGGGGTAATTACTCTGTTGCATTCCAAATTCCTTAAGTGCCTAGTGAGAACTTAATGAAAAGCAGAATTATTCTTGATGACAGATACAATTGTAATCATCTTGAGAGTATCTAATAAGATAATATCTACTAGGATACATCTATAGGACAATATCTAATAGGATACTCCCAAGATGATCTTAATTGTATAGCAAGAAGGAGAAGAGGAGAAGGGACTAATGATAAAATTAAAATTTAATTTTGAAATCTACATGTGCTTTTTTACAAGGTGAAAGGGAAACTTTAGTGCTCATCAGATGAATTTCTCAAGCAAGAATTCAATGAAAATATGTATGGTGAATATTTTGGATTTAGTGGTTAAAATAAAATATATCCACACTTCTCAAGAGTCTTAGGGGATGCCTGGGTGGCTCAATTGGTTAAGCATCTGCCTTTGGCTCAGGTCATGATCCCAGGTCCTGGGATTGAGTCCCACATTGGTGGGGAGCCTGTTTCTCCCTCTGCCTGCTGCCACAACCCTCTCCCCACCCCCAGCTTGTGTGCACGTGCACGCGCGCGCTCTCTCTCTCTCTCATTCTGACAAATAAATAAATAAAATCTTAAAAAAAAAAAGAGTCCTAAAAGGTATTCTGCTACTTCGAAGCAAATATTTAGTGTTCTGCATGCATTTACAGTGTAAATAATTTCTATACTGTGGAAGAATGTTTGATTTTTATACCAATAGATTTATAAATTAATTTTTTGTTCTTTTAAAATGCTTATAAAATTTTGTTAGAATTCAATTACTTTAATCATTAGAAAATCAACTGAAACACAAAAATTATATCTATGATTCTTAATAATAACAACAGTTATGCTTTCCTACTCTGCACTGACATTTAACTCTATTTCATTCATGTCATTTGACTGTTAATATCCTTGTTTTTTCCTAATGTGTCCTTCATTATTGAGATCCTCTTTTTTTTTTAAGAATTTATTTATTTATTTGACAGAGAGAGATCACAATTAGGTAGAGAGGCAGACAGAGAGTGGGGGGGAACCAGGCTCCCCGCTAAGCAGAGAGCCCCATGCGGGGCTCCATCCCAGGACCCTGAGATCATGACCCGAGCCAAAGGCAGAGGCTTAAACCACTGAGCCACCCAGGTGCCCCTACTGAGATCCTCTTTTAGGCCACACACTCATAAATAAGAGAAAACTCTAAAATCCAAAGGACCACTCTTGAAGATTTCTATTTGTCTGATATATTCATCACACAACTATAGACAATAACATCATTTAAACATTGTAATGCTTGTTTTCATATCAGTGTTCTCCATGTTAATAGGTCCGGAAAACTCTTTTGATGATTCTGGTTTTATAGTGATGAATTGATCAAAAGCATGTTTAAAAAATCATCTGGCATATTTTTTCCTTATTAATGTATTTTCTCATTATGATTGATAAAAATTCCAGGAAGTAAAAAGCATTATTTTACCATATACATGCTACCACATATTTCTAAGTCACTATTCATTGCTTGCCATGTATCAGGTGCTTCTTAAGTGCTTTGCATAGAATATTCTATTAATTCTCACAAGAACCAAGTATATTAGGTATTAATAGGTCTATATTATGGATTAAAAAAATGAAGTCTCAAGAGGCATTTTAACTACCTGCATCTCCACAAAACAGGAAGTAGTAATAGAATCAGAAGTAAACCTATGTTAGCCTGACTTCAAAAAAGTGTCAAAAATTCAAAAATTAAGGAGTTCATAGGATAATATATATTTCATGGAATAAATTTGAAGAACTAAAGTTTATTTTATTTTTTAAAAAAGTAATGGGCCTTTAATCTTACTAATTTACTTACTAAATTACTGATTATATATTTGTTGAGTTGACTTACTGCTTCAGAAAATTGTATCAAGAGTTTTGTTTTTTGACTTCAAAGCCTTCTTAGGGGTGCCTAGGTGGTTCAGTCAGTGAAGCATCTGCCTTTGGCTCAGGTCATGATCCCAGGATCCTGGGATTGAGTCCCACATCGGGCTCCTTGCTCAGTGGGGATCCTGCCTCTCTCTCTGCCTGCTGCTCCTGTTTGTGCTTACTCTCTCTCTGACAAATAAATAGAATTAAAAAAAAAAAAAAAGTCTTCTTACAGTCTTTTTACTACACGAAATAAAATGATACAAATAGCTGGCAAAGAAGATATTTAAATAATATCCTCATTTACTTAAATAAGGTAATTCTCATAAAGTATTCAGTAGCTAACATAATTGATTAAAACAAAGAGTTGTCGCACGTTTTAGTTTGAGTAGTTAGAAAATCCAGGTTTATTGATGTATTAGTTAGGAAAAGCTGATAAAAACACTGGTCCAAAATGACAATCATTTGAGAAACTAAAGGTTTGATTCTTGTACTCACTGTAGCCCTGTGGTGACCAGGAGGGTGATGAGGCAGGGAGATGACTCAGTTCCACAAAGTTACTCAGGGACCTAGGTTCCTTCTATGCAGTGAATCTGGAATCTTTAGACTCTTGCCCTAGAAGGTTCTACCTCTGCCCGGATGTAAAGGAAAGAGGGACCATAAGGGGACCTCGTAAGATCTTTAGGGGTCAGATGTAGAAGCAACATAAATCACTTCCACACACATTACACAACGAGAATTCAGTTATATGGCCCCACCCTAACTGTAAGCAAGGCTGGGAAATAGTTTTCTTGTGCCCAGGAGGAAAACAAAAGAAGGTCTGGTGAACATACAGCTTTGTCTCTGCCCAGCAGGCAAAAGACATCATCATCAAAATCACAAGTGGGGACTAGAGTTTAATGGTTGACACTGAAACCCCAGCAATTAGGGATAATATAAGAGGTCAGCAAAAATTCCTCAGTTTGAGAAGAAACTCAGTCCTGGTTCCAAAATTATGAACAACCAAGGATGATTCATTTATTTTAGTATTAGAAATATGTCTTACTAGCTTGCCTCTTTTGCAATGCCAGGGTGAGCAAAGCCCAAGTGTTTTCATTACAGTAGTGATTTTGTGGCAAATTTAAATAAAACTGGAGTGTTTCATATATTTCCAAATTATGACACCATTTTAAGGCACTATGAATTCACACCTTATTAAATGTGAAGATTATGAAATTAGACTCATTTTTAGGAGTAAAGAACTAGTTTTCCTAAAACTGTAAATTGTGTCATTCTTGAAGGGAAGAAAAAGACTAATGATACTATCTCATGCCCAAATATAGTAGAAGCAGCAGCTGAAAAATTGTCTTCCTCCAACTTTGCCAATGTACACGATTCCTGAGATATATTACCACATCCTATTTACCGTCCTTGGCTTGACTTCAACTGGAGACTGCCAATTCCTTTTGAAACAGCCAGAAATTTGTGGCAATCTTATTACAAATGGTCTATTTTTTTCCTCATGGAAATATTTTACTTCCTCTATTTTTCCATACTACGACTTTGAGAAGAACTTCTTTCCAATATGGTGGCTATTTGTCAGTTCTACCATTACACTTAACCACTAAACTCTCAGAAAATAGTCTCTAGAATCGAATTTGTAATTTTAGTACTGTTGACATTTTAAATTCCAAATCCAAATTTTATTCATCCGTGCATTTACTCATTCACTCTAGAGTGTTTTTGGCTTATCCTCTAGATGACAAGCACTGTGCTTAGTATTAGGAATCAAACTTCAACAAATCCTGACTTCCAACTCACACTCTTGTGGGGGAGACACACAAGTAATCAGATAAATAAAATCCAGACAGTGGAAAGTGTTATAAAGAACAAAAGTGGGGCTTCTGAGTTTCTATGCAATAATAACTGAGTCTCTGAAATAGAGAAAAAATTTAAGAGCCTACTTTAAGATGGTTTAGGGTGATGACCTCTTTAATTGAAGCGAAGTTTAAACTAAGACTTAATTGTTGAGAAAAATCCACTCACATGAAAGGACAGGAAAAGAATAAATTTGAAGGCTCTGCGATGGGTATATGACTAGTGCAGTGAGTCCAGGGGCTGGAGAACTAAAGGACTGGAAAGGGAAGCGAGGGCCAAGCCATGCAGAGCCCTTTTAGTCATGGAAAGCCAAAGATTTTACACAGGAAGTGTCCTGCAGTGTTTTGCACCTGTAACAGGATTTACATTTTCAGATCATTTTTGTGGCTTCATGGGAGAGTAGGTTGAAAGGGTAAAAGCAGAAATTGAGAGACCGATTAATGAGTAATCTAGGCAAGGCATCACTGTGTCTTGGATCACAGTAATGAGAGCAGAGATGGAGAAAGGTAAGGATCTGTATGGAAGTCCCAAGACAGGCTGGTGAGTGGACCTGAGGGTTAAGAGAAGGGAAGGGTCAAATGTGAATCTTAGGTTCTTGGCTGGTAACTAAGTGTATGATGGTACCATTTACTGAAATGTGGATGATTACAACAGGAATATGACTGGGAGGGTCAAATAACATATTTGGAACAACCAAGCTATAGGAGATGTGTAAGAGTCACTCAGTGTAGATTTCAAATGACAGCTGAGTGTAAGCCTGGATCTAGGAGGAAAGTTTGGGTTAACATAGCATTTATCATCTCATGGATGGTATCTACATTTGTAGGAATGGTTGAGACCAACTGGGAAAGGGGACATATGAGTAAGAAAAGAGTGCTTAGAACCCAACCGGGAGAAACCTCAATATTTAAACGGTGAGTAGAGGAAGAGGCTTATGTGTAGAGTCTATATCCTCATGGTAGTACTTGAAAAAAGGATTAAAATCAGTGAAATTTTCTCTTTACCAGGAACTCTCTAAATTGTGGATGCTTGAAAAAAATAGAAGAGATGTGATCATGCATCCTTACCAGATATTTGGGTCATGTTCTTTAATGCAAAATTCATATATAAGATGCTGTCTTAATGTTCATAACAGACTTCCTACCAAGTGTATCTTATAATGTTCGTGTGTACAGAGATTTCCACACAACCATTGCCATTCTTATTTATTTTGTCTAGATGTAAAACAGACAGCATGTCACATTACACATATTGCTAAAATTCCTGCAGCTTAATATATACAGATTTGTGAATTTTGAATGATTTGAAGTTCATGAATATCTTGAAGTTGGTTTGTTTTGTCTTGTTCAAACTCTGGATTTCATGTTTTTGCAGTTTAATACATTTCTTGAGAGGAAAGAAATGTTTAGATTTCCAGCTAGACATAAAATTGTCAGAGAGAATAGAAGTTAAACACATGGGGAAACAAAGGTAACACATCTTGGAAAATATTAGGAAAACCTTTAAATGGTCTGGGCAAATTCAGTCAAGGTGTTTTATTTTTAATCAAAACTCTAGAGAAAGAAAGGTTAGCTTTTGGGAAAATTAATGAATGTTGTGCACTTAGGCAAAAAATAACTGCTAGGTGCTCTATTTTTCAGAAACTTCTAACAAATTTTTTTTGATCAGCAACACCATAGTAATATCATATACAGATAAAAATGTATAGACATTTTTACAATTATTTTTATCTCTTATGCCATTTCCATAACGACATGATTCTCCACATCTGTCAGGCTTGTGGGTGGGTAAATCAACATGCCCTTAAGACTGTTTTCAGACCCTGGAGTTGTCCCATTAATTCAATCTATTTGCATGCTTCTTACGTGCCACTTAGAAGGCCAATTTGCTTACGTCCCTTTCTTTTTTTCTTTTTTTTTTTTTTTTTTTAGATGTCATTTCTTTTTTTGACAGAGAGAGATCACAATTAGGCAGAGGGGCAGGCAGAGGTGGAAAGGGAAGAAGGCTCCCTGCTAAGCAGAGAGCCCGATGCAGAACTCGAGCCCAGGACTCTGAGACAATGACCTGAGCCAAAGGCAGAGGCTTAACCCACTGAGCCACCCAGGCGCCCAACTTATGTCCCTTTCTTAAAACCTATTTACTAGAGTCCTCATCTTTTATCTTGGCATTCAAGGCCTTCTACAATCTTGCCATATCTAAACCTTAAATCTATTTCTCCCACTACCCCTTACATTGGGAATGTAATCCCTATGTTATCCCTATGTTATGACTAATTTACCCATGCCTATTTATGTATTTCATATAATTCCTATCTGAAAATGCTTTCTTTGTATTTCTAACTCTACATTGCGATTACCGCATTGTGTCTTCTACTCAGTGACCTGTTTCCTTCTTTCTACAAGAGGAAGGTGAGATTGAGTTTTATGGGTTTTTTGTCTCCCTTACACTGCCTGGACAAGGGACATATTATAAACTGTATTTATCAATAAATGTATCTTGTTTATTTAGATGATTCACATACAAAAAGCCCTGATGAGAAGGATGAATAAACATGATCAGAGAGGTTAATATAATTAGATTAATTCTGCCTTCAAAACTCACATCTTTGATATTATTCCACACTAAACCTCACAAAGAAATACAGTGCTGTCAGTAGTCACTTTCCAGGGTCTTTTTTTTTTTTTTTCCCTCAAATACTTTCATGAGTAAAGATTTCTTGGTCAATCCCTGGTGTTTTACGAACAGAATGATTTTCTAATGTGTGTGGTATATATAAAGAGAACCTCATTCGAAGATTTAGTGAGTTGGCAATCATAGATTGCTGGGAGACTTTCAGGAGATATATCTCCTTCCTCCCTTCAGGTTTTCCAAATACATTTGTTTATGACCGAGTTCCTAGTGGCTAGGTAGTAACGGGACCCACCTCACCAAGAGATGGACTGTTTAGCAGATTCTGTGGAGACCACCCAGATCCCCCTTTAGGATGGAGAGAAATGATTACCTCAGTGGCTGGGGCTACTGGGTGCTGACATCTCACAGCTGAGTCCTCAAGTGAAAATCTGTCTTGGCGGAAGGAAATCAGTTGGTCCAGTGCTACATATCCAGCCCAGGGAGAGCCTGCATCCAATGCTGGTCAGTGGAGGGATACAGAGGCCTGCCCCCCTGCCTCAGTAAGCAGCAGGTCTGTAGGGGAGCTCAACTCTAGGGCTCCCTGAAGAATCGTTTGAGGTCTGTGTTGCAACTCCATCGCGGTTCAGCCTTCCCATGTGCTTGCTCTTGCTTCGTTCACTGCCTCACATGTATAATCCCCAAGAACAATCCCCAATAAATCTTGAGCACACAAATCTCCAATTTACACTCCGTTTCCAGGGAACTAAGCTAAGACAGCATATATTCATAACAGGCCTTAATAACAGCCTGTCCTCACTCTCGCTGCTGCGTAGAGAGAGATTTGTAGGTGTGATATTTGGAGCCTCTCAGAGCTCCGTTTCTTTCTGTTTTCCGCCAGCTCCCTCAAATTTACTGGAACTGATTTCAGCGTTGTAGGGATGCATTCAATGTTTCTTTAAAAAGTTATATATGTTTCTCGTACCTTAGAAGAATCAGCATGTCACTAAGACTCAGAAAACTTAGATTCTGCATCTGGGTCTTATACTTCTCAGTCTTGGAGCTTTTCGATGGCTCAGTGTCTACACTTAGTTTAATGACATCTACCCTCCAGATATCTGATGATGTTCCAAATGAGATTAGATGCGTAAAAATTTAAATTAAATTAGAAATACGTTTCCTTTTATAGATGTAATCATATTTTTAAAAGAAAAATACCGTTATTAAGAATAATCAGTGACTTTTTCAAAACCATACCCTCTTTAACCCTCCTGTTTTTGTTTTTGTTTTTTTGCAATCGAGTTTTTAAAGTTAACTTAAATGTACATACCTTCAGGGTCTCAGAAGACTTTAGACATCGTCTAATTTTCCTTTTCCTGCATAAGGAAGTGGTGGTAGCATACACCTGGGAAATTTGTCTATCATATGATTAGTTAGAAAAAGATACACAACTAGTACCTAGGGCTCCCCATTTTCTTAATGCTTGATAGGTTTTTTTTCTTTTTCATTTGTAAGGCTGACAGAAATTTAGTCAAATTAATTTTGACTTGTAATCTCCCTCCCCAGCAATATTTGTTGTTTTATAAAAAGTTATTCCATCCTTTCCATTTTGAATAATTCAGCTTTGTTTTCTCTCTTTTCATTTCCATTTTTCCTTTTTGATTTTAATGTAGCCCATCAAAATGAGCTTACATGGGATTGTCCCAAAAAGAACAAGCTAGCCCCCTTAATATAAGATGGAGGTAGTACTAAATATAGACTTAATTCTGTAAACTGACACCTAAGCAAATGGTCTTTTTACCTCCGTAGACAAGTCTGTGCCTGTGAATGCATGTGTTTTAAAGGATGGCATTTTCACATTGTCACCAAAGCACTCTCTATAAGAAAATAACTCACAATTGTCAGGTAGAGTTGGGAGCTATGGGACTGGTTATGGCTGACTTCTGTCTCTGATTTTTCCTTTCCCATAATTCTGTTTGACATTTCTGAAGCCAGCTTTACATTTTAGTAGAGCCATAAATAATGGTGATAAGCTGGAAAGGCTGGACTATACAAGAATGGAGAAAAGAGATAAATAACATACATATGTTCTGTTACATGAAAGGGCAAGGGGGCATTAAATGTTAGGTAAACCCAATTCGAAGCAGAACACACTGAGTGACCCGGAAAAATACAGGTCAGTTTCAAGCCCTTCAGTTCAGTATTTGGAAGTAGACTCTTCCGGTCCGGAGGCTTCTTTCTGGGTGTTCCAGAAGGGTCCTCCACTAATTGTCCTTCAGGCAAGGTTAGGTGCGAAGGTATCCGTCCCCACCTGATGACTCCTCTGGCAGCTCTTCCCCAAGACTGCCCCAAAGGGGAGGCCACTGCTCCCAGCACCTCCAGTGAGAAGCACCCGTGCCCCACGAGACCAGCGCCTTCTTGCCCACAAGCCCTCAGCCACAGCACGACTCTGCTTGGGGCCTTGTAGAAAAAAAACACAACAAACTTCCTTCACCTTACACCCTTTATTTTTTCATGAGTATTCTTTCTCCTGCTTATTTCTGAGGCGTGGATATTTAAATGCTAGGTCTTCCTCTTCCATGACCGCGCAGAACATACACAGGTCATTTACAATTTATACACTCAGCCAATGTCGGCACTTCCAGGCATTGCCCGGCTTTTGTTTTCCACTTCCGGTTGGGCTTGGAAGGCAGCAGGATCTCTCCTCTGTCCCCCAACAATGCAGCTAAAGATTTTAAGACTTCGAAGCTCCATGCCAAGAAGTGAGGGATTTCAGGGCGAGTCGCTGTTTCCATGTGAGAAATAATGACAAGCAGAGATACAGCTAAAGGCAGGCAGGGTGAAGGCTTGGATTTCCTTGGACTCCAAAGGTCTCACTTGCAAGTTGTTTACAAAGGGGCTGGGATCAAGATGGCAGCTGATTTGCGGATGGCCCGAGGAAGAGCCTGCCAAAGTAGAGGTGATGGGTAGGGAGAGCTTGAGAGAATCACTGGCTGATAACGATGAAGATCTTCCTGGTAAATCTCAAGACTGACTTTCCAGGATTCCAGAGTAGAAGTAAATGATTATCAAGATTACAGACAATACAGGGGTTCTGCTTTAAACAAACAAAACCCCCCAAAACACTGCTACTTTCCTGCCTGAGTAATGCCAAGAATATTAAATCTGGAGAATCGGCCACACTGACATTCCTGTCCTGGCGGACGGAGGAGGACATGGATTCAAGTTCCTGCTAACCTTCCCCACTGTATCTTCACTGCACTGGCCTCTGAGACCAGGTAATTATACTCCCTCTCTTCTTAACAATTTGTCTTTCATTACAAAGCCGCATGACCATCCTGTCACTAAAGCCAACCATCATGGCCGGGAAGGAAGTGACCAGACATTGCAAGCCTTCCCAAACCGAGGAAATTATATATTTCAACAACTAGTACTGACTTTTTTCTTTTTTAATGCCAAGCCATGCAGCTTAGCTGTCAGAGCAGTGAAGTGAAAATAAAATTAGGGGCCAAATGCCTAAGCCCTCAAGAAATGTCATGGAGAAGAAGCAAAAACAAGTAAAAGGTTTACCTTATCATTAATTTTTTAAATGTTTAAATATATGGATTTTGTTATCAGTGCACTGAAAATGGAATCAGTGACCCATTGGACCCAATGCTTATATTTAAGAAATGCCTTGAACTTTAAATAAACACCGTTTTCCTTTCTCTTGGATTAATTTACTTGCAGATGTGTGACATAGCTCGGGAATATACACCCAGCTGAAAAAGACAGACAAGGGCAGTATAGAGCCTTGTTTTCTTACCATGCAGTCTTTATTGAACAGACAACATAGCTTTCAAAAGAAACATGAAATTCTTTCTTAACCACTTCAGGGACAGAAAAATTGAACTGAAGTCAGAATTCAGTTACCTCCAGTGACCACAAATAGCATTTTAAAATCTTGTAGTGTTTTGTTTTTGCTATTTTTTTTCTTTCCTTTTCCTTTTCCTCCGCACGCTTGTGAATTTCTAAGCAGCACAGTCCTGCTGCCTCCTCATTCCTGCACTTATTAGCAGTAAAGATCTATCAAGCAGCTATGCGGCTGTAGGGAATTCACATCACCTTGCTGGGCCTGAGCTTTTTCTCCAGAAACCAAGAGAGTTCAATTAAATCATTTCCTGCTCCGGTGTTTGGGTTGATTTTCTAGGTCTAGGTGGATTTGATGTTTGCGTGTGTGTGTGTGCACGTGCATGTGCGTGCGTGTGTGTGTGTGTGTGTGTGTGTGTGTTGGGAGTGGAATCTCTTACCGTAGCTGGAAATACTACAGAGCGGCCCCCAGCCAAAGAGAGCATTCCCATCCACGTGTGAAGGAGATGGTGGTTGGTGATTGCCACGGACAGTCTTCAGAACCTCTTGCCCCGTTTCCCTCTCCTGTTAGAGGAGATTTTTCCTGTTTTCAGCTAAGTATGCTATGGATTTGTACTGCACTTTGGTATATAAGAAAAAGCAATTATTCCCAAAGATGATTAGAAAATATCACTTTGAAAAATGACATTCATGTAAGAATCTTCACACCTTCGAATAGGAGGGAAAATAATGGTATTAGATGTTGAGCTGGTGTCAAATGGCCAAACCCACAATCAAAAGAGGTTACCGTCCCAGTTATAGATTATCTCCTTGGTATGATTCACGAGTCGACTAAATATTTTAACACCGCGTTGAAGTTTTTAATTGTTCTACAATAATTTTCATTGCCTCCATAATATAACTTATTTATGCATAAGCTCTGTCTTAGTGAAATAGCTTTTGTTTACTGGTAAAATTAGATTTGACTCATGTTAGTTTGAACAGGATAAATTATAAGATGTACAGGATACGTTAGCTTCTCTGAGCTACCATAACAAACCAGCTGACTTAAAATGACAGAAATATATCCTCTCCCAGCGCTGGAGGCCAGAAGTTCCATACTGTGTGTCAGCAGAGCGGCACTGCCTCTGAGGACTCTGGAAGAGAATCCTTGCCTGACTCTCACCTCGCTTCCAGTGCCTGCCCAGCAATCCTTGCTTCTCTTGGCTTGTCTAAACACCACTGCGACCTCTGCCTGTCTTTACACGTCTTCTCCTCAGTCTCTGTCTTCTCCTTTCTAGGCTCTTAACAGGACACCCATCATTGGCTTTAAGGCCCACCCTAAACAAGGATGTTCTCATCACGACATCTTTACCTTACTCATATTTGCAAAGGACCTAATTCCAAATAAGGCTGCATTCTGAGATTTCAGGTGGACATATCTTTTGGGGGTCACTCTATCTCTTGGTAAGATTGGGCTGCTGTAACGAATTACCACAGACTGGGCGACATAAACGACCAACATTTATTTCTCACATTTCTGGAGGCTGGAAATCCAAGATCAAGGCGTCAGCAGATCCAGGGTCTGGTGAGAACCTACTTCCTGGTTTGGAGATGGCCATCTTCCTGCTCTCTCCTCACAGGGCAGAGAGCAGAGACAGAAAGCAAGTTCTGGAATGCCTCTTATAAAGGCACTAGCCCCATCACGAGGCTCCACCCTCATTACCTAATTACCCCACCTCCTGATACCATCATGTTGCAGACTAGGCTTTCAACACTGGGTTTTGGAAGGGACACAGACATTCAGTCCATAGTGTCGTTCAACCCACCACATGGGGGACTGTCATGGAACTCAAGCGTAGAAATCACTGCCGGGCCTCAGAAGCCACTGGAAATATCAAGTCGGATGCCCCATGGAAACAAAACTCATTCTCTCAGGCATCCTCTCTCTCCCTCTAGGACTGCCTGGATCCTGATTCTGCTTCTTCATGCATATTAGCTTCAATCATTTTTCTCTTCATCCTGACTCTCTCTGTGGCAGAATTATTTCCTGCAGATCTTTGACTCCTCTGCCTTTAGCTCAAGAAGCCCATAGGGGATGACCATTTAGAATGGAGACTGAGAGGTCTCCTACAAACTACAATACAAAAATGCCTACAAACAAAAACGAAAACAAAACACAATAACCTCGTGGACCAGTTTAGTTCAAGACTATCATGAGTCCTTCAGATCTAGTCAGGAAAAGGGTCAGGTAAGCGAAGTCTTAAAAAGGAAAGGAACTGAATAAATCACAATAACCTGAAGATGATTAGTAAATAAGAGATTTTTATGCTATTTCCAATGTTCCTTGAGAAACCATTTAACTTTTTAAAATAATTCCCGAAATACCTCAGAGCCATCTAAAATGACTTCTAGGTTTAGACTTCCCAGACACATAGGATCTACGTCATAAACTATCAATTTTCATGTTCTACCATCACAGTAGCACCAGCCAGGCCCATCAAGGTAGTTTGCAGTTACTTTTCTAGAAGATCTTCAAGAAAACCCCAAGCTGTATGTCCTGTAATTAGGATACTAGTCCTGGGTCTGACAGCTTCTCTGAATTCTGTGAAATTTTCTAAATATATATAGGGGTGGAGGTCTATGTGGCCTGTGAGATATGATCTCTTTCTCCTGAAGAGAGGTCACTACATGGCAGTAAGGAATGAACAGACCCTGAAAGGAGGGTATTTATGTGCTTGGAGGAGAAGGGGTGGTGGGGACTGTGCAAGTGTTCATGGGCATGACAGGAAGGATACTCCAAGGACTTCATGGTTAAGTGAGGAATGATATACTGGTTGGAAACTAAAAAACCTCAGGGAGAGTGAGTAAAATGCATTGACCACAATTAAATAAGTTCTCCTTTTCCTTGACAAATCAGGGAGCTCTCAGAAGTGTGGGAAACTGGGCTTCATACATGAAATGACACCGTGGATAGAAGTGAGGTGGCCAATACTTATAATACGGCTTCCACATCTCAGAGAAAACATCAGGGATCATAGTGTGTGGGGCAAGTGCCATGGATACTCCTGAAGCCTGAATAGGAAGAGTGCCACAAGGTCCAAGTGTCATAAAATAGAACTGGCAGGTGCAAGGTAAGAAATTAGCTGGTGTGGGAAAGGAAGGATTGCTGATTTTATATACCAACTGCTGAAATAATGCTGGATGTGTTCACTGAACTCATCAGAGAAATATGTGATGAGAAAAGCTATCCTGTTAATGAGATGACAGACCTAGAAGTGAGAGAAAGAGTGAGTGGTACGGGCTATAGGGTAAAGAGGATGACTTCAGAGTTGATTATAATAGATTATGTTAATTTCCGGAACACATTGTTAGGAGTGATGTCCATATGATTGTTATTTGATCTGGATAAAATTTGCCCCTCCCTCCAAAGCCCTAACCTTCAATGTGACTGTATCCAGAGACAGGGCTTTTAGGCATTAAGGTGAAGTGGGGTCATAAGGGTGGACCCTAATCCTAGCAGACTGGTGGTCTTTTTTCCAAGAAGAGGAAGAGAGAACTCTATGGGCACATACACAAGAAAGGCCATATAAGGACACAGTTGTGTGTGTGTGTAAGACAGGAAGAGGGTTCTCATCAGACACCAACCCTGCAGGTCCTCGATCTGGGACTTCTCAGAAGCCATCCAGTCTATGGCATTTTGTTACAGGAGCCCCAAAGGACTAATACATCTAACCACAGTCATAATCATAATCATAATTGCATGCATGTATAACACAAGTTTACATATTATTTCTTTAGGCTATGAAATTACCCTGGCCAATGTTTCTATCCACAGTAAAGACATCACCTATTGTAATTTTCTTTTTGGATGGGTATAGCATTTTGTGGATAATTGGATTTTTGATTAGACAAAGTTCAGAACCAAACTGCCAATACCATGCCAGAGTAAGAGACAAACAGGGGCTGGAGCAGGGCAAATGGGAATGTTGTGAAGCTGGAGATAGAAATCAGGAGCACCATGCTGACAACTCTTTGTTCTCCTCCTAGATGCCTGTGGAGTCTTGTTGGTCATTAGTTGGTCATTGATGGATTGGTTTCCATCAAGAGCCAAGAAGGGCACTACATCTGCCCACACATGCATCAATGTTTAGCATGTTTTTCCTGAATGGGAATGAAGAAACTGTAAAACAGAGAGAAACTGAGGTGCTCTAGTTCAGCAAGACCCCACCTGGTATGAACTGCGTCTACCACTTTGGCTAAATATATCAGGAACTTATAATGGTTGTTTATTATTTGTAGTTTCTTCTGGTGAATGCTGAGCCCACCTTACATAATAAATCTTCCAATTCCTTTTTCAATTCTGGATTCAGTGTAGGGCCAAATGAGTGCTATTTTAATAGAGATAATGTAGGTATTTTTTGGAGAAAAGTGAAATATTTGTTTTGCATGAAAATATGGAGATATTAGTTTCTAAATTCTCCTCTTACTAAAGACATAGGAGGAAAATGGGGACAGTTCAGGTGGATTGAAGAAGGGTTGGTAGGCACTGCAGACTTGGTACATGTGAGAAGTTTGAGAATAAGGGACAAAAGAACAAGTTTGTAAAACCAATTTCAGAAGTTAAGCAATGAAAGAGCCTAAAAGAGAATGTTTACAGCTTTCTGATATTAGAATCTGAGTAGAACACAACTTACTGAATAAATTTATCTGGAATTTACTGAATTTGCATCTTCCATTTGTGATTTGTATATTGAAAATATCTGCCATATTCTTACTCTATGAAGATAGACTGAATGTGCTTTTCTTCCAGCATACATTTTACTCGCCTTGGACCCAGTCAGTTACTCTTCTAGCAATGATTCATTCTGATTCATTTCATTGTTGTTTGCTCCAGTAATGGTAGCATGTAGGACTTCTTGAGTACTTTTATAATCACATATTAATTCACCAAATCCTCACAACAATCAGAGGAGAGAGTCAGCATTACCATTTCACAGTTCGGGACACTGAGGCTTGGAGAACTTGCCCAACATCATACATATGTAGTAAAAGTAGTAGAACCAGGAAATGAATGTAGGTAGCCCAGCTCTATATTTCTTCCTCTTAACTGCTTTACTAACCAACTGTCATTGCCCAATGTTTTACTGAAACTATACATGGCATCCTAGAATTTGCAACTTACATTCAAGATGCCATTTCTTTTTTCTTAGATCGTGAATTTTTACATTTCTACACATCAGGGTACTCCTGTAATAATGTCAATGAGCATCTAGGCATGAAGATTGAATGTATTGCCTCGAGCCACCCAATTTTGGCCAGTGAGTTGAACAATAGTATGGCTATTTCCCCGTTTTCTTTTGACACGCTAGCCCAGTAACTTAAGGTATAATAGGATGTCGGTGTTGGCATACAGCCAACTCACAGATGTCTTACCTTTTCCTGAATGCTCTCTAATGCCTCAACCTTGGCTGGAATGCATGTAAGCAGAGTGATGCTGCAGGCACGCCATAAGGAGAGGTCAGGAAGTGTGAGAAAGCTGATGTGTATGTGAAATGTACACCAAGAATGAAAAGCCTGGGTCACAGTTGACAGCTGGGGTGGAAGTTTGCTGCAGCTCCTAGAGATTACAAGAAGGCAATTATTAGAATGGAAGTCTGTCGTGTTGTTATATGACCTGCAAACACGGTTTGGGGTCAGAAGTTCTGGTTGGTGGGTCAGTCCTGGGACCCTCTCGGGAGGGCAGTATTATCAGATCTGTGCTTGCTTTGGTGCTAGGGGAGACTTCTTTGTTAGTCCAAATCTCATCTTCAGAGATCTCGAGTGGATTCCACTGAGTTTCATTTGCCAATTCGAACCAGGAGCTCCTGATAATAAAAAATGGGATGAAATGACTGAGGGACTGGACTTTTTATTACACAACAGACTGCTCAGTATCCACCAGCTCATTCTCGTCCTCTAGTAGGTCAGGTAGGATAGAGTTCGTCTTAAACAACAAGATCTGTGTTCAGGACAATTTCTCTTGTTCCTGATCTTCAGATGATATACTTCCTTTGGAACCACAAATGCTATTTGGCATCTTAGGTCATGTGGACATAATAGGTAAGGGTGTACAGTGGAAGTTTGGGGTTGAAGCCATGTAATATGGCTTCCGAGTTTTGTTTCCTGGTTATTCATATTTTCAAGGTTGCCATCAGAATGCCTATCCAGAGAACAAAAATAGGGTGCCAAGGAAGAAATGATAGTGACACATCCTTATAAAAGTCTAAAGTCACTGACAATCCAGTGGGACAAAAGACACTATCAGCTGCATATATTAACAAGCACCCACTCAGGTTTTGAAATATCTACTTATAATAACTTAATTGAAACCCAATTATAGAAACTTTCTATACTAACGATGAAACATCTATATTATTATCATTCTGCATGTTAGTGGCCTTTAAATTTTTGAAATGAACTGCAGTGCCTTTTGAAAAAGGAGCACTAAAAGGGAAAACCTACATAATAATTATGGTCGCAAAGATGTTTTTCCCCTCAATTTGAGAACATGAATTCTAGTTGCCCCTTGCAATATGGGAATAACAGCAAGCATTCTAAGTAGAGGATGTCTGTGTATTTGTTCTGTTTAAAGAAATATTAGTTATAGTCACATTAAGCAGGTAAACTACAAAATCTGAATTTTGACAAACTATAAATTGATAGAATAAAACTGTCTAAAAATTAAGAAAAAATACATATTTGCATGATGTTTTATAAAATGCTATCCCATTTTAACCTTTTTAAAGTACTCATTTATAAGCAGTTAATTTATTAAGCATTTTAGAAACCCTGAGAAATGTAGTAACATGAATTTAAAGTAAAGTTTTCAGAAAGTCACCTTCTATTTTTCATTTTTTGGCCAAAGTCCTCTTTCAGCAAATATAAGGGTGAACCAGGAATACAGTGTGATGGTGACGTGTTTGTTCCAGGCTCACAAAGCATTTGGTCTTCCTGCTCCCCTGCCAGTTGCAGCCCTGAGTTGGGTCCAGCAGCCACATGTATGCCCTGCGACAGCTCCCCTCCTGGGAACCTCCATTGGTTCTGACTGACATGAATGGCAAGGTTTTCCAAGGTTCCTGTCAGATTCCATTATGTTGTAGCCACCTTTAGATTTCTTCGGAT
>PISX010028607.1:0-21283 GCA_004024625.1 Mellivora capensis | reverse complement strand
GAAAATGAGGTCTTTGTGGGAACTCCGCATTCTGGGGATTATGAAGTGTCCTAGCTCCTATACATAGCATCTCTTGAGAGCCAATCCCATTCCTAGAGATTTTAAGAGGATGACAGGCTCCTTTCTGAGGGCTGTCCCAGGAGTTGGCCTCCCTGAAGACAAAACCATGGAGGTAATATCAGCAGGTTCCAGGGGTCTGTCCTTGAATAGTGGTAACTATAAAGGGAATATGGCATGGTCATTTATTTGTGCATGCATTTGTCTATTCTCTTGACTGGATAACTTGTCTGTGGCTGAGTGCAAACTCATGTGGCGTCTTCAGTGAATTACATAGTAGTGAAATCCTGAATTTCAGGACCACTGTGAACCTAGCCCAGAGCAGAACCGGGAGACTCCTCCTTCCTGAGACACCTGATCCCCCTCTGCCCTGGTAACCCTCTCAACCAGTCCTCACCATTCACTGTGTCTGACTCCCTCTCAGACATTATCCCTCTTCTCCTCCCTGCCCCAGGCCAAGCAAAGAAATCATCACAGGCCAGGCTGAGAGTTTGGAGACTACAAAGAAGAAGTGGTCACCTTTTCATGACAGAGAGCAGCTCCCATGGCTTCTCAGCTTCTTCCTGGCAAAATCTCCTAGCTGAAAAACCAGGACAGTGTTACAAGAAATGAGAGGATGCAGGGATATCCTATAGGAAGCTGAAGGCCTTGAGTAAGAGGAGGTTGAAAACCCCAAGAGTCAGTGCTCTAAGGCACGTCTGTGTACAACTTAACCCATTGCAACATGCTGTCCTGGACCCAATTTCATTTGATCATCACAACCACACTGTGAGTAAGGCAGGATCATGAGACGCCCATTTCCTGGATCATGGACTGAGACATGAAGTGGCTTCCACGGGGTGGTAAAACTATATTAAAAAAAAGGCTTCTGTCCTACTTCCTCATTCTTCATTCCCAGGGGCAGGTGTAAAGTAGAGAATTATGGGACATTCCTAGGCTCTGATTTCCCACCCAAGAAAGTCTTCTGGGGGAACTTGTCAGCTGGGGCAATTGGAGCCTTCAGTGGTTAGAGCACCTGGCTACTTGTTCCAGGGGTCATAGAGGGACAGGAGTTAGGGGAATATTGTCCATAGTGAGGGGAGTCAGAACAGAGACTGAGACCTTACCTCTTGTTGCTGCATCTCTTATCTTGACTTTTCGGTGACGCTTAAAGACAAAATGTTAGAGTATGAAGCTGGGACACCATTTTTTTTTCATGTTTAAAACATGACAAAGCTAATACACATTTCCTAATCCCTTTCTATGTGTCTATATTTTATGTACTTTCCTAACTTTTCCTTCCATACCCATTTCTTTTCACCTCAAAGTTTCCCTTATCTGCTTGTTTTTTATTTATTTTAAGGCTTTTTCATACTCAATACTTCTCATTTATTTTCCAGGAGAAGTTATGCATGAAGTTTATGATGACGTGAGAGAAAAAGTGGAACAGATTAAAGGGTGTATAGGTGTAATAGCCAAAGAATTTCTGTTAACAAGTGCCTATAGAAACCACCAACCAGAAAAATTCCGCTTATTGGGAGGTAGTCTGAGACCCAGGATGTAGATTCCATTTCATCTAGGTCCCAACCCAAACCAGTTTGAAAGGTTCTTTATTTTTCAACTAGTATACACTGTAGGGTGGCCTGGAAAGGAATTATTTCTAGTCTCTGAGAAGTAACATATAAGAGTTATTGAATGCATGGTATAAAAATTAGGGGGTGGTGATAAAAGGAGAGACTCTGAGATCTTAAAAGCTTCTTATCTAAAGCATCATTAGTTCAATCATGGTCATAATATTTCCCTACCTGGCAGCAGATCCTTTTAGGTTCCAACCTTAATCCACAGTAACTCCTCGTTACTTGCCAGATAATTAGAAGAATAATGAAGATGAAGCCATAGGTATATAAGGGATACTTGAAATCCCACAGAACAACATTATGGCTCAACATGGTCTAAACCTCATTAGCATGAGGAGACCAACCATCCCTATATCTAGACATTCAGTGCCTTGGTGCCTAATGACTTCCAGTGCTATGCCTTGTCATCTCCGCCTCATAGATGATGGAACCAGGTCACCAGACTGCATCACAAAGCCCTACTGTTTCACAAGGCAGGTGTAGTGTCAAAGACTTATCTGTCTTAGGGAAGCTTATATGGTGACTTAATCTGTAGATGGTGTCCAGTTGTCTGTAAGGGCTACAGAGCCTGGGACTAATGGTGTCTACTCATAGGCAGTATCTATGCCTCTACTTTATCTTTACTCAGCCCACTCTATATCAGCCTGATGTCTTGGCTCTCTCCTTTATAACTATCTGGTGGCCTGTTCCCAGAAAACTGAATGTTTAGGGACATAGGGCACCTTTTTAGGAAGAGTGGCTTGGACAGAGGAATCTCCATTAACTCCCCTACCTGTACTAGAAATATATCTGTGGAGCACTCTGAGCTTAGGGAGGGCAGAGTCTGGTTATGGCTTGAGAATGGAGAGCTTTGATATTACAGGCATTGGGTAATGGGGAATCAGAAGTGTGTCAAGGGGACTGTGGCTTATATAGGAGGAAAGGGGCAAAGTGACACCTTTAAAAGACATTGTGGGAAGCAGGGAGGAATACTCCTGGTCTGTGTGGCCTCAAGCTTACAGATAAGTGGGAAGAGATATAAACACTGCCTTCCACGGAGATACAGTAATGAAATTCACTTACTGAGCTCTTAAAAGTTAGTTTTCTAGAGCTGTTTTTACCATGTTATAGAATTCTGTCTGCTCATGGATATGACTACCTCCAGAGAGGGGTTAGTGGCCACTTCTGACTTAAGGTCATAAACTAGTTGGTGATCATGGTTAGATCTACTTATCTACTCTTGTACATATGCTATTTGGATGAAGGAGGGTTTTTGGTTTTGTTTGTTATTTTTTTAAAACTTGGATTTTTGAGGGACGCCTGGGTGGCTCAGTCGGTTAAGCGGCTGCCTTCGGCTCAGGTCATGATCCCAGCATCCTGGGATCGAGTCCCACATCGGGCTCCTTGCTTGGCAGGGAACCTGCTTCTCCCTCTGCCTCTGCCTGCCTGTGCTCGCTCTCTTGCGCGCGCTCTCTCTCTCTCTGACAAATAAAAAAAAAACTTGGATTTTTGATAACTTTAAGCAAGCTAGTTGTTCTCTAATTGATTCCTGGGGCCCATCAAGTCTATTCTCTGCCCATTTATTTATACATTTATGTTACCTGATTGATATCTGTGGTTATTGTCATATTTCTCCAATCATGAACTTCTGAATTTCCTTGTGAGCTCTTACCCTGGTGGACAGCAGTCTCACAGCCAAAAAAATCCTTTTGCTCAAAATCTGTGAAGAGGCTATTTTGGTCCCTTCTCTAGCATCTAGTCCTTCACCCACCTGGCATGGTGAGCCCTCTTCTGCTCATTCCTAAGCGGGGCAGTGTCAAGGGTACAAAGACATTTGAGTTGTTTTGCCTTCCAGCTCTCAAGCACTTAAATATCTGGTTACCAAGATAAGACTAATTCACACAAAGTATGAGCTAATAATCTAGAACAAATAGAATTACATACTCACTTGCGAAGTCCAGGTTATGAATATTCCATTTCAGAGGAGAAAAACCATAGTGAGGATCAGGGTAGTCAAGAGGGCTCCTGGGTAGAATGACATAGGAATTGGGTCTAAAAGTGCAGGCTATGGGGGATGGAGCATATTCCAGGTGGAAGAGAAACTCATGAATAAATGCAGAACACAGAGCAGTGGGCCATGGACTGAATTTGGCAGTAAGAAATTCAGTCTATCTCTAGCAGAGATGGAGATGGGTAGATTGGAGAGGACTTGTGACAAAATATTGGAGTAGCAGGGATGAGGTCTCTTGATGGAGGGCCAGTGCATTTAATGGACTTTTAAAAATTTAATTTTATTTTTTCAGTGTTCCAAGATTCATTGTTTATGCACCATATCCAGTGCTCCATGCAATACATGCCAGTAATACCTCTTCAACATAGGCCACAGCAACTTTTTTCAAGACATGTCTCCAAAGGAAAAGGAAACAGAAATGAAAATAAACTTTTGGGACTTCATCAAGATCAAAAGCATCTGCACAGCAAAGGAAACAGTCAACAAAAGAAAGAGGCAACCCATGGAATGGGAGAAGATATTCACAAGTGACACTACAGACTAAGGGCTGATATTCAAGATCTATAAAGAACTCCTCAAACTCAACATTCAAAAAACAGATAATCACGTCAAAAAACGGGCAGAAGACATGAACAGACACTTCTCCAAAGAAGACATACAAATAGCTAACAGACGCATGAAAAACTGTTCATCATCATTAGCCATCAGGGAGATTCAAATAAAAATCACATTGAGATACCAACTTTCACCAGTTAGAATGGCCAAAAATAACAAGACAGTAAACAACAAGTATTGGAGAGGATGTGAAGAAAGGGGAACCCTCTTACACTGTTGGTGGAAATGCAAGTTGGTATAGCCACTTTGGAAAACAGTGTGGAGATTCCTAAAAAATTGAAAATAGAGCTACCCTATGACCCAGCAAGTGCACTACTGGGTATTCACCCCAAAGAGACAAATGTAGTGAAAAGAAGGGCCATATGTACCCCAATGTTCATAGCAGCAATGACTACAGTTGCCAAACTGTGGAAAGAGCCAAGATGCCCTTCAACAGACGAATGGATAAAGATGTGGTCCATATATACCATGGAATATTACTTCAGCATCAGAAAGGATGAATACCCAGCTTTTATATCAACATTGGAGTTTTATATCAACATTGGACTGGAGGAGATTCTGCTGAGTGAAATAAGTCAAGCAGAGAAAGTCAATTATCACTGGTTTCATTTACTTGTGGAACATAAGGAGTAACATGGAGGACATTAGGAGAAGGAAAGAAAAGTGAATTGGGGGAAATCAGAGGGGAGATGAACTGTAAGAGACTGTGGACTCTGAGAAACAAACTGAGGGTTTTGGAGGGGATGGGGATGGGGAAATGGGTGAGCCTGGTGGTGGGTATTAAGGAGGGCACTGTATTTCATAGAGCACTGGGTGTGGTGCATAAATAATGAATCTTGGAATACTGAAAAAAAAATTCCTTAGGGACTTAGCTATCTCTAACCTCCTCCCAACTTGAACGTATGTAATGGGCCACTCCTCATGACCCCAAGGCAGCTCTCTCTGCAGCAGGTCCTGTCCCTGTGCCTTAATAAAACCACTTTTTGCACCAAAATAATAAATAAATAAATAAATAAATAAATATAAAAATAAAAATTCTTGTGAGAATACACAGAACCCACAATAGCCAAAACAATTGCAAAAGAGTAAAGTTTGAGGATTACTTGGTAAATTACTTGAAGACTTATAAAGTGACAGAAATTAGGACAATGTGTTATTAGTATAAATAAAGACAAATTGATCAACGGAATAGAATAGAGAATAGGGTGCCTGGGTGGCACCTCTGCCTTTGGCTCGGGTCATGGTCTCAGGGTCCTGGGATCGATCCACCTCGGGCTCTCTGCTCAGCGGGGAGCCTGCTTCTCCCTCTCTCTGCCTGCCTCTCTGCCTACTTGTGATCTCTGTCTGTCAAATAAATAAATAAAATCTTTAAAAAAAGAATAGAGAATAGAATAGACCCACTCAGGGACACCTGAGTGGCTCAGTTGGTTAAGCAGCTGCCTTCGGCTCAGGTCATGATCCCAGCGTCCTGGGATCGAGTCCCACATCGGGCTCCTTGCTCGGCAGGGAGCCTGCTTCTCTCTCTGCCTCTGCCTGCCACTCTGTCTGACTGTGCTCACTCTCTCTCGCTCTCTCTCTGACAAATAAATAAATAAAATCTTAAAAAAAAAAAAAAAAAGAATAGACCCACTCATGTATGGCCAGCAAATTTTCAACAAAGGAGAAAGTCTTTTCAACAAATGGTGCTGGAATAACTGGTTATCAATATCCAAGAAAATGAATTTCAGCTTCATATTGTTTACAAAAACGTATTCAAAATGGATTACAGATCAAATGTAAAGCCTAAAACTATAAAATTTATAGAAAACATAGAAGAAAACCTACGAACATGAGTTAGGCAAAGATTTCTCAGATATAATTCCAAAAGTATGCTTCATACAAGACAAAGTGGGTAAACTGTATTTCATCAAAATTTTAAAACTTCTGCCTCTGAAAGACAATGTTAAGAGAATACAAGTCATATAGTAGGAGAAAATGTTTGGATGTCATCTATCTGGAAAAGGACTCATACCCAGAATATATAAAGAACTCCAAGATTCAACAATATGAAAGCAAACAACACATTTTTTCTCCAAACAACACAATTTTAAAAAGAGGAAAGGATTTAAACACACACTTCACCAGAGAATTGGTGAGGCACAGGAATATTGCATCCCAAGGCCTTTGCCATACTGTAGTACATACATTGAAAGCTCTGGAACTTCAACAGAGTTCCCCCACTTCCTGTCTGTATTACTATTGCTGCATAACAAATTACTGTAAAATTTAGGCACACCAACACATACATGGTGTCTCATAAGGTCAAAATCAAGGCATCAGCCAGCAGTCTGCAGTCTCATCCAAAGTTTCAACTGGGAATCTGTTTCCAAGCTCACTCCATAGTTGATGGCAGAATTCAGTTCATCAGGCTCTTTTGGACTGAGAGCTTTAGTTCCTCACTAGTTGTTTGCCATAGGCCATCCTCAATGGGGTGGGCCTCTCCAGTATGACAGCTTAATTCATAAGATTGTACACATTAAGAAGGCAATAGAAAGAGTTTGGCTAGCAAGATATAAGTAATCTTTTGTCACCTAATCATGAAAGATGATACCCCTCAATGTTGCCATAATCTGTTGGCCAGAAGCATGGTACTCAGGAGGGGTTTATATAATGCCATGAATATCAGGAGGCAAGGCTGAACAGGAGCCATTTGAGAGACTGCCTACCCCACTAGCCAAAGGAAATCCAGTTCTCTAGGTTAGTTTATTTTTAATTTCTGAAATTCAAGGACACATTTTCTTCTTATTACTTTAACCATATTGTTTCCAATCAATTCTTTGAGCTAATGATAATTCTATGTGAAAGTATGTTTCCTTGCCAATATATTTCTTCCCAGCACCCAGTCTGGTTTCGTACTACCTGAGCCACAATGCAAGGGTGTGGGGAGGCAGTCTCTGTAGATCTATGTGCCTGCCTTTCTGTGTGCTTTTACTTCTTTCTGGAATGACTGTTCTTTATCCATTGCAGAAACTCTTACTTATCTTTCAAGATTAAGTTTATGCAGCATCTTCTCAAAAAGTCTTCCACTTATGCACCCTACACACACATACTCATACTGCATTCTACAGGCTGAGCGAGGTTCCATTTGTTCATTTTACCACATTTATTATGAGGCTGATGTGTGCTTGATACATACAAGGTCGTGCTTTGCAAATGTTTGTAGTATCAGCAAATAAGTAAATGGTGACAAACAGGGTATAATGAGTGCATTAAATAGGACTAAATCTGTTTCATGGGTCCAGAGCAGAGAACAGGGAGTGCCTCTGCATCTTGCTAGAGAGTTCTGCCTGCTAAATGCAGTCATACCAGTCATTGATATGGGATACTCCTTATCTATTGTTCTGCTTCTGTGGGAAGCCAGCACTGTAGCTTTTCATGAAGATGCACCCAAGGGCCCCAGAGGCTAAAGATCATGTCATAATTTTGTCTCCATATATGTTAGAGCTTTGTGGGCTTTCAGTAAATATTAAGCACCAGTAGGATCTCACAGATGCCTCATTCTCTTGAGCTGAGTCCAGGAAGACTCAGTTTCCGTCCTTGGAAACCCCAAAATAACTCCGTTAATTTAGGGTGGCCATATTTTCTGGGTTGGCTGAAGCTAGTGTTGCTGTACTGGATAAATGAAGGTGAATGAAAGGACACTGAATCTACAGAGATGGAAACTAAAAATAGCATGCCAAATCTCTCTGGCTAAGAATAGGCTCCAAAAGCACTGTGGTGAAGTGCTCCATTCCTAAAGCAACAGCCAGTGACTGGAGAATAGGCAAATCACTTAGGACTTGGATTTCCTCAAAGAGCAGGAGTCTCATGGAGGGGTAAAAAGACTTTTCTTTCCACATATAAATTCACATTTTTAAAATTATGTTGTTAGCCAGCATTTAAAATGTACATTGTAAGTTTTTGTTGCAGTGTTCAACAATTCATTAGTTGCATAAAGAGACTTTTTGTTGTTTTGTTATGTTTAGAGCTTCATCAGTGAGCACATCAGCCAGATGTGCAGTTATGTGTGAGTTTTGTGTTGTTATGTGCATTCTGCATTTTTTTAAATAGACCCGAGTTCTGTTGGTTTCCCACTTTCTATGTTAGGTATATGGCTTTCCCTGAGGCTCTCACAACACAATCATTCAGGCAAATGCTTCCAGAAGCCAATTATCAACCACTCTGAAAATTTTCACTGTTATGTGCAGATGCTGCTTGTGCTCAATTTCTCCAGCTCAAACCCAGGACAGAAGAGAAACATTTTGAAGCTCCCTACACGTGCCTTTGGGCCAGCTGCCCTCCTGTGGGCCAGGTCACAGTACCCCAGGACACAGAATAATTGCAGCAAACTTTTGACTTTGGTGATTTTGGTCTCTCTTTTATCATTGCAGTTATAGAAACTGGCTAAATACCACATTTTTGTAGCTCTCCTCTGTAGTCAGAGAAATCACTTATAGCTACTATATAATTGCCTATTCTCATCCCTGCTAGCCCTGAATTGTTATTCAGGCTCTACCTCTGGGGAAGCAAAGTAGATGTGATGAGCCTGGTAACTGTATTTTCTAGAATTGAATTTTGAAGATTTGTCTGTTCAGTCTCTCTGGTCCATTTTGAGGGGAAAAAAGGTACTGATACCATGACCTCACACATTTTCTATTGCCCATTCATTGATGCAGCATTCATTCAACAAAGATATAAAAAATACATGCTCTCTGGAAGGCAGCAAGAATCATCTAGATTTGTTTACCTCTCTTCTGATCTTAATGAAAAGTTAGGGCTTTCTTTTCCACCTTTTGAGCCCTCTTTGGCTGTTTCCAACTGTCCCCCCTTGCAGAGGTTTCTTTTGCTTTGTTTTTGCCTACCAAATCCCTCTCACTTTTCAGGAGATCACTATTATTTACTTTCTCAGTTATTTAGCCTTACAGAGAGAGGTTCCTAAACTGCCTTCCAATTCCCTCTTTCCTGTCTCCTGATGCAAAGCAGCACCCCCTCCCACTCTGCACTTATAAATAAGCAAATTCTCTGCAGAGAATAGACATATTTTGTACACACATAAACACACAACCCAAGTTGCCATGTATATCTTAGTACCTTAGAAAGACATCTAGACAGACTTCTTGGCTGCCACAATACCAAGGAAAGATTCAGGGTGTCCTCTGCTTTCATTTCCTCCAGTTCAAACAACCAAATGGTCTTATACCTTTATAGATTTTTGTCTCTCTTTTACTCTTCTCCTTCAAAATTGAATTTACTATCTAAACTTTAAAATCGTGTTTTTGGGGGGATTTAAAAATTTTTTAAAATTCAATTTAATTAACATGTAGTATATTACTAGTTTCAGAGGTAGAATTTAGTAATTCATCAGTTACATATGACACCCGGTACTCCTTCCCTCAGGTGCCCTCCTTGATGCTAGAATCAGTTGTATTGATATCTATAAAATAACTTGCTGGGATTTTGACTGGAATTGCATTGAATCTTTATATCATCTGGGAAGAACTGATTATCTTGATAATGTCGAGCTTTCCTTTTCTTTAAAAATGGAATATCTATTTCGTTTTTTAAAAATATTGTTCATTAGAATTTTGTAGTCTTCCTTGTATAACTGGTACCTAGGAAGGCAATGGACTTTTGTATATTAATCTTATATCCTACAACCTTGCTATAATTATTACAGTTTTGTCAGTTCTTTTGGTTTTTCTACATACACATTCATGTCATCTTTGAGCAAAGATCGTTTGATTTCTTCCTTCCCAGTCTGTATACCTTTAATTTCCTTTTTGTGTCTTATTACATTAGATGGAACTCTCCAGACATCTGTTTTTACCAGAGAACCACTTGGTTCTCTGGAAATTCAAGCTGATTTTGTTAATTTCTCAAATATTCCATGTGCACATGTTGGATATTTGAGAACACTCACTTTTAATCAAGGTGTCTTTTTTTTATCCATTTTTAATTTTTTTCAAGTTTTACTTTAAAAATTTTAATTCCAGTGTAGTTAACATAATTTACATTGTATATTCATTTCAGGTGTACAGTATAGTGATTCAACAATTCCATATATCACTCAGCGCTTATCAAGATAAATATACTCTTTTTTTTAAAGTTCACTTTTCTTTTTTTTTTTTTAAAGATTTCATTTATTTATTTGACAGACAGAGATCACAAGTAGGCAGAGAGGCAGGCAGAGAGAGGGAGGGGGAAGCAGGCTCCCTGCTGAGCCGAGAGCCCGAAGCGGGGCTCCATCCCAGGACCATGACCTGAGCCGAAGGCAGAGGCTTTAACCCACTGAGCCACCCAGGCACCCCAAGATAAATATACTCTTAATCCCTTTCACCTATTTCATCCATTCCCTTACCCACCTCCCCTCTGGTAACTGTTTGTTCTATACACTTAAGATTCTGGGATCTTTTGCTTTTCCTTTGTTCATTTGTTTTGCTTCTTAAATTCCACATATAAATGAAACCATATGGTATTTGTCTATTTCTGACTGGCTTATTTCCCTCAGGATTATATTCTCTAAATCCATCCATGTTGTTGCAAATGTCAGGATTTCACTCTTTTTATGGCTGAATAATATTCCATTGTGTATGTATGTATATATATGTATGTGTATTGTATGTATATATACATATACATACATATATGTGTGTGTATGTATGTATGTGTATATATATATATCTGACATGTTCTTTATCCACTCATCAGTTGATGGACATTTAGGTCGCTTCTGTAATTTGGTTCTTGTAAATAATGCAGCTGTAAATATAGTGGTTCATGTATCCCTTTGAATTAGTTTTTGTATTCTTTGGGTAAACACCCAGTAGTGTGATTTCATAGGATAGATCTATTTTTATCTTTTTGAAGAATCTCCTTACTGTTTTCTCTAGTGACTGTACCAGTTTACATTTCCACCAATAGAGTGGGAAATTAAATATTCCCATTTAAAATAATATCATTAAAATTCCTTCAAAGACAGTCTCCCAAAGCCACTATAACAACATGATTAACAATTGAGATAACTTAATAGTGATTCCTGTTATCCTTATAGAGAATAGGGCTCGCTTTCAAAACTCTCATTCTTTGCCAGCACTTGTTTCTTGTGCCATTCTGACAGGTGTGAGGTGATACTTTATTGTGGGTTTGATTAGCATTTCCTCAATGATGAATGATGTTGAACATCTTTTTATGTGTCTGTTGGCCATCTGTGTGTTTTCTTTGGAGAAATGTCTGTTCATGTCTTCTGCCTGATTTTAAATTGGATTACTATTATTTTTTTGGTGTTAAGTTGTATAAATTCACTATATATTTTAAATACTAGCCCTTTATTGAATATGTCATTTGCAAATACCTTTTCTATTCAGTAGAGTGTCTTTTAGTTTTGGTTGTTTCCTTTACTGTGAAGAAACTTTTTATTTTGGTGTAGAACAATAGTTTATTTTTTGCTTTTGTTTTCCTTGCCTCAGGAGGCCTATCTAGAAAGATGTTGTTATAACAGATATCAGAGAAATCTGTGTTCTCTTGTAGGATTTTTATGGTTTCAGCTCTCATTTTCAGGTCTTTAATCTATTTTGAATTTATTTTTGTATATGATATAAGAAAGTGGTCCAGTTTTACTATTTTGCATGTAGCTGTCCAATTTTCCCAACACCATCTGATGAAGAGACCAAGGTATCTTTTGCTTATAGGTTTGAACCTCTTCCATTAACTATTAAAAACTTTGGCCTGGGCGCCTGGGTGGCTCAGTGGGTTAAGCCTCTGCCTTCAGCTCAGGTCATGATCTCAGGGTCCTGGGATCGAGTCCCACATTGGGCTCTCTGCTCAGCAGGGAGCCTGCTTCCCCCTCTCTTTCTGCCTGCCTCTGCCTACTTGTGATCTCTCTCTATGTGTCAAATAAATAAATAAAATCTTAAAAAAAACTTTGGCCTCATTCGTTAAGCCTAGTTCTCTTGTGAGAACTCAATTTACTCTCAAAATCAAAGCCATATCAATTCAAAATGACTTGGGATCTTGTTTGGATTTTCCTTTTTTTTTTTTTTTTTAGGTTCTATTTTATATTTTCTACCTTTAGAGAGGGGAAAATTTAGAGAGGGTTGTTAATAAAGGAGCCATCTCAGGTAAAAGGAGCAGAAGTCCTCTTAGAGTCTGTGGTCAGGGTTGGAAAGCAGTGGGGTATTTGGGTGTTTTTTTCTGGGAGGGAGATGTGGGGTTTTTAAAATTATTATTTCTTTTACTGGTAGATGTCTACTTTAGTTCATTAAAATTCCTTCAAAGACAGTCTCCCAAAGCCACTATAACGACATGATTAACAATTGAGATAACTTAATAGTGATTCCTGTTATCCTTATAGAGAATAATGGTGGTGGCAGGACTACAGTGTATTAAAATGTGCCTGTGGTTAATTTGCTGATACAATATTAATGAGTAAGTTCACTTAAAGTGTAACTCTCCTATTTGGTTGGCCTTTGTTCAATAACTCTTATTATGTTGTCTGAAAAAGCCTATAAGAGCTTTTTTAAAAAAAGACTTTATTTATTTATTTGACAGAGATCACAAGCAGGCAGAGAGGCAGACAGAGAGAGAGAAGCAGGCTTCCCGCAAAGCAGAGAGCCCGATGCGGGGCTCGATCCCAGGACCCTGGGATCATGATCTGAGCAGAAGGCAGAGGCTTTAACCCACTGAGCCACCCAGGTGCCCCTGAAAAAGCCTATAAGAATTAAATGGTTACCACTGATTTTCCTCCAAGGAATAATTCTTTAAAAAAAAAAAGATTTTATTTATTTATTTTTTTTATTTGTCAGAGAGAGATGGAGAGAGAGAGCACAAGCAGGCAGAGTGGCAGGCAGAGGCAGAGAGAGAAGCAGGCTCCCCACTGAGCAAGGAGCCTGATGTGGGATTCGATGCCAGGACTCTGGGATCATGACCTGAGCCAAAGGCAGCGGCTTAACCAACTGAGCCACCCAGGTGTCCCAGGAATAATTCTTGAAATTAAAATTTCAAGTGTTTTTTTCTAGGTCTTTGAACAAGTGTTTCTCAATTATTAAGATATAAACATTTTATGACTGCTCCCTAAAACTTCTGATACAGCTTTTTGGAGGGGGCTTTCCCAAACTATTTAAAAAGCTGGTACTTTGTGTCTTCCCAAAAACAAAGAAGATACTATAAATCTCTGCTCCTTTTTGGTTTATATTACCAAAAAAAGGGTGGGGGTTAATGTGTTTTAATACCTGTCTTACAAATATAAATATGTATATTTTAATTAATATGCTTTTTTAATCCACTCATTTCTCTCCCTCTTCTTGGAGATTCTTGGAGACTCCTTCCACCTGCCCAGGATCCATCCAGTTCCACCATTTAAGAATCATTGCTCTATAAAGTATTTTTATCCCCAGGGGTACATGTCTGTGAATCGCCAGATATGTTTATAAAAAATAAAAAAATTATATTAAAAAAAGAATCATTGCTCTAGACTTTGTATTCCTGTTGAGATTGTTTCCACATTTTTAAAAAAAGATTTTATTTACTGGAGAGAGAGAGCAAGGGAGCAGGGGCAGGGAGGAGAGGGAGAAGCAGGCTCCCAACTGAGCAGGGAGCCCAACGTGGGGCTTAATCCTAGGACCCTGGGATCATAACCTGAGCTGAAGGTAGATGCTTAACCAACTGAGCCACCCAGGTGCCCCTATTTCCATATTTAAGTCACTAAAAACAGTGCTCCAATAAATATTCTTTTTTATATATTCACAGGTCTAAAAGGATCAGCCTTTCATAGGGTACAGGGTTTTTTTTTTTTCAGTCAAAGATATATTTATTAGTAGCTGTCCATCTCTGTTAGACCTTCCAACCACACAGACTCTTAAGACAAGCTTGAGAATTCTCTTCTTGCACCACAGAAGTCAAGGGGAAAGCTTACCTTATAACTCTACAATGTTGTCCTTGTCTTTTAGAGGTAACCATCTTTAAATCAAGATAAAAATGTAGTTCTGTAATCAAAAATGTAAAATTATCCTAAGGCTGTGTTTCTCAAACAGACTTATTGGGAAGTCACAAAATCATCTGAGTCACTATCAGGATTGTTTTAGTGGAATAGGATAAAAAGGATAGAAAATATCAGGGAACATCACATGTAGTAAAAGTAGGATTATTTCACAAAACTTTGGGTTCAGTTCTAGATCTATGAACACATGTTTATAACTGTGTATTACAGCTGTATTTCTTGCTATAGGTCACAGTAAAAAAAATTGATGGGACAACTTTGTGGATCAGTTGGTTAAGTATCTGACTCCTGATTTCAGCTCAGGTCATGATCTCAGGGTCGTGAGATTAAACCCCACATCAGGCTCTGTGCTGGGTGTAGAGACTGCTTAAGATTCTCAAGAAAGAAAGAGTGAGAGAGAGGGGGGGGTAGAGAGAGAGGGAGAGGGAATCCCAAACAGACACTATGCTGAGGGCACGATGTGGGGGGGCCTCAATCCCAGGACCCCAAGACCATGACCTGAGATGAAATCATCTCAGACCATGACCTGAGATGAGTCAAACGCTTAACCAACCACACCACCCAGGTACCCCAATATTCTGCCATTTTTATATCATTTATACTTTCACCTATTCCCTACCACTTTCATTCTATCATCATCATCATCGTCATCATTAATATATGGTTCTTTTTAATATTTATATACACGAAAGTGTATAATTTTAAACTGTATACTTTGACCAAAGAACATTTCCAACACCCCAGAATGTTCCCTTGTATCCTTTTTCAGCCAGTGCCTAGCCTATAAATAATAATAATTTATGATTTTTTTACCTTAGTTTTTCTTCTCTAGTGTGTTCTTTTTTGTTATTGCTGAGTAGTAATCCATTGTGTGAATGTAACACTAAAGTTTTCATTTTTTGCTATTGTAAATAAAGCTGCTATGAACATGCCTATACAAAAAAAATTCTCTCTCTCCCCCTCTCCTTCTGCCTTCCCCTTGTGCTTGCTTACTCGCTCGCTCTCTCAAAAAAAAAATGAAGTGAAATAAAAATCTGAAGGGCTTACCACAAAAGGCTTCTGAGAAAAAGTGTGGCCTTGGAAATAATAATTGATCATGAGGAAGGTCCACAATGAAGAATTGCTTGTCAGCTTTTTGTTTTTGTTTTTTTGATAGAGAGAGACCAAGTGAGGGGAGGGGCAGAGGGAGAGGGAGAGAGAATCCCAAGCAGACTGCAAGATGAGTGAGGAGCCCATCATAGGGCTCAGTGCTAGGACCTTGAGATCATGACCTGAGTCAAAGCCAAGACTTAGTGGCTCAACAGACTGAACACCCAGGTGACCCTCCTTTTTTTTTTTTTTTTTTTTTTTTTAGGATTTACTTATATTAGAGAGAGAGAGCACACACAGGAGAGTGCACAGCATGGAGGGGCAGAGGGAGAGTCTCAAGCAGACTCTACACTGAGCAGAGAGCCTGACTGGGAATTCGATCTCATGCTCTGAGATCACAACCTGAGCTGAAACCAGTCAGATGTTTAACTGACAGCATCACCTAGGTGCTCCACCCCACCCCCCCTTTTTTAAAAAGATTTTATTTATTTGACAGAGAGAGAGATCACAAGTAGGCAGAGAGGGCAGGAAGAGAGGAGGAGGGGAAGCAGGCTCCCTGCTGAGCAGAGAGCCTGATGCAGGGCTCCATCCCATCCCATGAGCCGAAGGCGGAGGCTTAACCCACTGAGCCACCCAGGTGCCCCGCCTTTTTTTTTTTTTTTTTTAAAGATTTCCTTATTTGAGAGAGAGTGTGTGTGTGAGAGTGCAGGGGAGAGAGGCAGAGCAGATTTTTAAATTAAATTTTTTGTGTATAGTTGACACAAAATACTATATTAGTTTCCAGTGTATAGTATAGTGATTCAAGTTTATGCAGTGTTCACAAGTGTAAGTACCATCTATCCATATACATCACTATTACAATATCACTGACTGTATTCTTTATGCTGTATCTCCCTCTCCTTTTACCCATTTTGCCCAACAACCCCACCTCTTCCCCTCAGGAAACCATCAGTTTGTTCTCTGTATTTATAGATCTGATTCTGCTTTTTTGTTTATTCATTTTTTTCGATTCCACATATTAGTGAAATCATATGGTATTCAGATAAGCAAAATATAACATATACACAAAGTGGAATATTTAGCAATAATTATTTCACATAGCATTATGCCCTCTAGGTCCATTCATTGTCTCAAATGGCATGATCTCATCCTTTTTATGGCTGTATAATATTTCATTATATACATAAGGGGTGTGTATGTGTGTGTGTGTGCACGCATGCGCACGGTGCATCTTCCTTATCCATTCATCTATTGATGGACATTTAGGTTGCTTCCATATCTTGGCTTTTGGAAATAATGCTGCAGTAAATAAAGGGGTGCATATTTCTTTTTGAATTAATGTTTTCATTTTCTTTGGGTAAATACCCAATAGTGGAATTATTGGATCTTATAGTATTTCTATTTTTAATTTGTGAGGATCTTCCATACTGTTTTCCACAGTGGCTGTACCAATTTATGTTCCAGATTGTATGTCAGTTTCACATTCTCCTCCCTGGTGTGGTGTGCCTATTCCCTTCATAGGGACCTGCTTTCCCACCTAACCATAGAACACAGCTGGTGCTCATGAGGCATGTGGACAGTGTCTGGAAACTATAGACCCAACTTCTTACTTCAATAAAATCCTAGGTGAATAGCCCCAAAAATGTTTACACATATACACACAGTCCTCCCCTGCCCCATGACTGGATTCTAGAGAGAATCCTGGCTGCATGCTCCAATTAAGTCCATGGACTTTTTAAACCACTTGAAAAAAAAGTATGAGTATGCTAGATGTTGTGACAGAAGGAGAACTCTGATTTCTCTGTTTCACTACTCACTGATAGATAGGGAAACTGAAACCCAAAGTGGTAAAACTTTGTCTTCTGGGTCACAGAGTGCTATATGTAAAACTAAAAGAAGCTACCTTATGTCCTGCATAAGGAGATGGAGAGGAGAAGGGAGTTGAGGGAAATTGGAAGGGGAGATGAACCATGAGAGGCTATAGACTCTGAAAAACAATCTGAGGGTTTTGAAGGGGTGGGGGGTTGGAGGTTGGGGGGGCCAGGTGGTGGGTATTATGGAGGGCACATATGGCATGGAGCACTGGGTGTGGTGCATAAACAATGAATTCTGTTATGCTGAAAAGAAATTAATAAAAAAAGAATAATAAAAGAAGCTACCTTGTTGCCAAATCTGGGATTTTTAAATTATATAATAAAGTTTGTAATTAATTGCAATGTAAAAATCAGAAAATACAGATTAACAAAAGATGAAAAATGGAAACATATATATATATTTTTCTTTCAAGAATGAGATTATGAGAAAATCCATATGACCTTGGGTTTGATGATGACTTCTTAGATGCATCATCAAGAGCAAAATCCATGAAAAAAATTAACCTGGACTTCATTAAAACTAAAAACTTATTTCCAAAAGATACTGCTAAGAGAATGAAAAAGCAAGCCACACTTGGAGAAAATTTGTGCAAAAGTCATATCTGATAAAGGACTGATATCCAAAATATACAAAAAATTAAAACTCAACAATAAGAATTTTAAAAATAGTCAAAAGACCTGATCCCTTCACCAAAAAATGTGCAGAAAGATATTCAACATTATATGTCATTAGAGAATTGAAAATTAAAACCACTATGAGATACCACTACACACCTATTAGAATGGCCAAAATCCAGAACGCTAACAGTGAATGCTGGTAAGGATGTGGACCAGTAAGATCTCTCATTCATTGTTGGTGGAAATGCAAAATGCTGTTGTAGAAAAAAATTTGGTAGCAGTTTCTCTAAAAGGTAAACACAGAATTACCATATGATTCAACAATTCCACTTCTAGGTACATATCCAAAGAAATAGAAAGCCAGGACATAAATGTTCCTAGCAGCATTTCTCACAATAGCTAGAAGAGGAAACAATCCAAGTTGCCCATCAATGGGTAAATGGATAAGCAAAATATAACATATACACAATGTGGAATATTTAGCAATAAAAAGAAATTAAATTTTGATACATGTTCAATATAGATGAAACTTGAACACATTATGTCAGATGCAAATAAGCCAGACACAAGGGTGCCTGATTGGCTCAGTGGTTTGGACCTCTGCCTTCGGCTCTGGTCATGATCTCAGGGTCCTGGGAGCGAGCCCCGCATTGGGCTCTCTGCTCAGCGGGGAACCTGCTTCCACGCCCCCCCCCCCCCGCCTCTCTGCCTACTTGTGATCTCTCTCTTTCTCTGTCAAATAAAAACATAAAATGTTAAAAAAAATAAGCCAGACACAAAAGGACAGATATTGCATGATTTCACTTATATGAAGTAACTAAAATAAGGAAATTGATAGAGACAGAAAATAGAAGTTACCAGGCACTGGGGTGGTTGGGTGGGGAAGTTGGGGGTTATTGCTTAATGAATACAGAATTTCTGTTTGGGTTGATGAAAAAGTTTTAGAAATAGTGATGATGGTTATACAACATTGAATGTACTTAATGCTACTGAATTATACACTTAAAAATGGTTAAAACAGGGGCCTGAGTGGCTCAGTCATTAGGTGTCTGCCTTTAGCTCAGGTCATGGTCCCAGGGTCCTGGGATTGAGCCCTGCATTGGGCTCCCTGCTTGGTGGGAAGCCTGCTTCTCCCTCTCCCACTCCCCCTGCTTGTGTTCCCTCTCTTCACAGTGTCTTTCAAATAAATAAAATCTTTAAAAATTTTTTAAATGATTAAAATAGTAAATTTCATGTTATATGTATATTTTACCATAGTTTTTAAAAAGGATCAGTGGTAAGAAACATTAAAAAAAATAAAAAAGATCATTGGTTACCAAGGATTTGGAGGAAGGGAAAAAGGAGTGAATAGGTGGAATACACAGAATTCTTAGGGTACAGAAACTATTCTGTATGATACCTTAATGGTAGATACACATCATTATACATTGGTCAAAACCGATAGCATGTATAACACAAAGAATGAATCCTAATGTAAACTATGAACCTTGGTTAATAATAATGTATCAATATTGGCTCATCAATTTCAATTTACCACACTAAATGCAAAATGTTTAAAGAAGGGAAACCGTATGTGGTCAAGGGTGGAAAGAGATATATGGGAATTCCCTGTACTTGCTGCTCAATATTTCTGCAAACCTAAAACCGCTCTAAAAATAAAAACTGGGTGTGATGTATAAACAATAAATCTTGGAACACGGAAAAAATAAAGTTAAAAAATAAAAATAAAATCTATAATATTTTAAAAGTGAGATTGTAATATGATTATTTTTATAACTTGCTTTTTTCACTACTATGTTCATATATTACTACCATCCTGCCAGGGACTCAGCCTGGACACAGAAGAGCAAGTATAAGGTGGTGATGGGAAGTTAGGCCAAAACAGAGATGAGGCTGTGGAAAGGAGGATGAGATTCAGAGGATGTGAGAATTTAGGGACAAGGCATATTTTACCCAAAGACCTACAGAGTAGGGAGACTAGAATTTTGAGTGGATGAGCAAAGATAACTCTGTCCTTGCATCTAAGCATCTCCAACAGGTTAAGAATTTGAGTAGGACAGGGAGTTTCAACTCATGTTCATGGAATGCTGGCAAGAGGCTGGCATGACAGAACTGAGCAAGAGCAAGGAAATGAAGTCTCACACACTTACTCCTGTGCTCAGAATATTCTATGACCTCCCTGCCACAGTGGAATGAGCAGGAACAAAAGTCTAGCTGTTATGGTCAGCTGTTTGAAGCTTCTGTGATAGGAATCTACTGGGGGCAGGTAGGAGACTGAGGGGGCCATGGGAAGGACCTGCCCCACCTAAGCCAGGATGTGTGCACATTAACCTTGGCTTTTCTTCTGATGCTGCTGTGACCCTTCTGAGTCACATTCCTTCTCCTGGGCATCCTCCTACATGGCTCTATGCCCAACTCCTACCAGGCCGTGAGGATGTGCCTGTCACAAGACCTTCTATGATCTCTGGGGATGCTTTAGGAAAACACCTGGAGGGTGTTGGCTCAGCAGGCTTGGGCCTTGTGCCTCCTCACCCTGAGGGCCACAACAGGGGCTGGGACCCCATCCATTAGGCACAGAATCATCATTCAGAGGGGGGACACATTCATGCTTCTTCCCATCCTGGCTTTTCTGTATCTTGTGAGCGGTGGACACATTAGGCCCTGTCAGTGGAAGACAGTCCCACCACCACCTCTTGATTTGATGGGATACTGAGTCATCCTGGATTTCCTTACCAATCAGTGGAGCATAAGTGTCCCATAGTCCCCCATACCACATCATAGGGAGATTTGAGCACTTCCTGCATTTCCTTTAGCTCTTGACTCCTGTGTGGTAGGTCAGAAGGTGGGAATGCAGAGGTACCACCTTCTGTCCAAAACATAGATCCATATCTTCCACTCAGGGCAGCTTCTGTCTTTCTACTGGGTCTGGTATGTGTGATTCTGTGGTAGAGGGGCACAGGGAATCAGGAGTTCACTTATGAGACGAATGTTGCACATCCATGTATTTATTTTGATCAGCCAATTTGGGCATGTGAGACTAGCTACCCAGGAGATCATGATCTGCATAAAGGCAAGGCCTGTGTCTTGGTGACTGTTATGCTTCCCATAGTTTCTGTAACACAGTACATATTCAAATATTTTAATTGTTAAATGTAGTCTTTCAAAGTCATTTAAAAAAATTTTAAAAAAATTTTTAAATTTCTTTTCAGCGTAACAGAATTTATAGTTTTTGCACCATACCCAGTGCTCCATGCAATGCATGCCCTCCATAATACCCACCACCTGGCTCCCCCCAACATCCCACCCCCCCGCCCCTTCAAAACCCTCAGGTTGTTTTTCAGAGTCCATAGTCTCTCATGGTTCATCTCCCCCCCAATTTCCCTCAACTCCCTTCTCCTCTCCATCTCCCCAT
>PISX010028606.1:0-21281 GCA_004024625.1 Mellivora capensis | reverse complement strand
GCCCCAGCCAGGAGAAGGTAACGTCCAGGGCTGTGGACACCGAAGTCTGAAAACAGAAACTCAGCTTAGGTTTGGGGCCTAGGGTATGGCAGACCCGATCTACAGAGCATGAAGGGAACTCCTCGGGATATAAAAAAAGGGTGAGTGTGAGGCGGTCGTTCAGTGTTATGGCTCTGGATTTTATGCCAAGGATGGTCGTGGAATGTAGGGGCGGCCTCTTCGACCGAGGACAAGTCTCCCTCTCTGGTTATGTTACCCGGCTCCAAAGAGTTTGGGGTCATTTTCTGGTAAGGGAGGAGTCCTGTTTTCTGCCTCAGGTGTCCCACCGAAAGGGAGAATCCCAAGCAGAGCCCTGAGAATGGACGCCTGGAAAACCCGAACTCTGGTTAGGATTGGGGGCCTAAGGGTATGGCAAGCCCCATATGCGGGCTCTTGGTCCACCCACTAAGAGGCTTCCTTTGAAAACAGGGCTCCCGCTGAGGGTCGCAATGCCTGTTTGTGCCCATGGCAACCCTCAAGCATGGGCGTGGCTTCATGGGCCAGGCAGGTTGCTCCTACCCTGAAGGCTTGACACCATGCCAACAGCAAGATGTCCTGCCATGGGGAAGGAGGAGTTCTGATTAGTGCATCGGGTTCCCCCCTCTGCAGGGATTGGAGATAAGGTCTATGTTCAGATGCCAGAAAAGCCCAGTTGTGAAGAGATGACGGAATAAGGCCTTGGTGGATCTGATGTGCTTGGTATGTGGGCAGCTGTCTGGGTGTCTGTCGGGAGGTCTGGGTTCAGGCTGTGTCATAAAGAGCATTAGTGCCTAGGGCAGCCTATAAAATGGGGGTGAGGTCAAGGGCCGTGCAAGTTGATCCTCATTTGGGGTTTCTGGGAAGCCCCAGAGGGCACCGTTTTTCTTCTAGTGGGCAGGCAGAGTGCTGCATTGTGCCTCTGGAATGCCCAATCCTGAGGGCTTCTGGGCCAGGAGTGTGAGGAAGGAAGCCTGAATACACAAGCTAGGGTAGGTTTTGGGCCGAGGGCATGGCGGGCCCACTCTGTAGAGGCTGAGTCAAGATCGCCTGCCTCTGAAGTCAGGGCAAAGATCAAACATTGGCCCAGGCTGGATTTTGTGTCCATGATGGCCCCTTCATGGCGGGAGGGAGGGCACATGAGGCCCTGGAGGTTTTCCTACTCTGGGGTTTGTGAGGTGCTCCAAACTGCAAGGTTTCGTTCTATGGGAAAGTCCAGTCCTGTGGGATGGCTCAAGGATGCCCCATTTGGAAAGACTCGAGAGCCCGGATCTAAGGATGGATGCCTGGAAGTTCCACCTCGCATTCCCATTGGCTCCTTGCGAAAGGCAGGATCGATCTGCTGGCTCTGGGGTGAGGTACCCAGGTTGCTGCGTTGAAATGGACTCTCCTGAGGATGGTTCATAATGTGGGTTTGTGTCCATGGTAACCTTGGAATGTGGCCTTGGCTCAGGGTCCATGCAGGATTCTCCTAACCGGAGCTTTTGACACAGCTCCAAGGTGCAAGATTCCCAGGTGGAGACGAGAGGTGTTCTGTTTGGTGCCTCAAGAAACCCCCATAAAGCGGTATTCAAAACCAGGACTCTCAGGAGAGATGCTTGGGCACCAAATCGAGGGTTCAGTTTCAGGACTAGGGGCCTGTCCGGTTCAATCTTCTGTATCTGGGGACATCTGTCTGTGTGTCTGAGTGGAGGTAGTTGCTCACCTTCTGTAAGAATGCCCCTGTTTGTCCAGGGTGGCCTACACTATTGGGATGGCCTGGGGGGCCTTGGAGGTTTCTCCTCCTCTGTAGGGTGATGGCCACAGGAATGGGCACAGATTCCTTGGAGAGGGCAGGCATAGTCCAGCAGATTGACTCCAGAGGCCACAGCCTGGAGACTGTATTGTCCAGGGCTGTGGGGACAGAAGTCTTAAAACAGAAACTCGGCTTAGGTTTGTGGCCAAGGATATGGCAGACCCGATCTACAGATCGTGTAGGGAATGTAGGGGTGGCCTCATGGGCCATGGACGAATCTCCTCTCGGGGTATGTGGCCCGGCTCCCAAGTGTTTGGGGTCATTCTGTGGGAAGGGGGGAGTCCTGTTTTCTGCCTCAGGTGTCCTTCCAAAAAGGGCTTCCTGAGCAGAGCCCTTGGAATGGACGCCTGGAACGCCCGAACTCTGGTTAGGATTGGGGGCTTAGGGGCATGGCAAGCACCATATGCAGGCTCTTGGTCCAGCCAATTAGAGGCCTTATTTGAAAACGGGGCTCCCGCTGAGGGTCCCAATGCATGTTTGTGACCATGACTGCCCTCAATCATGGGCATGGCCTCATGGGCCCTGCAGGTTGCTCCTACCCTGAAGGTTTGACACCATGCCAACAGCAAGGTGTACTGTCATGGGGAAGGAGGAGTTTTGATTGTGCATCAGGTTCCCCTCTGTGCAGGGATTGGAGATAAGTTCTAGGTTCAGATGCCTGAAAACTCCAATTGGGAAGATATGATGGTGTAAGACAGCATTGTTGTCTGTCGGGAGGTCTGGGCTCAGGCTGTGTCAGACAGAGCATTAGTGCCCATGGCAGCCTATGAAATGGGGGTGCAGTCGACAGCCATGCTGGTTGATCCTCATTTAGGGTTTCTGGGCAGACCCATAGGGCCACATTCTTCTTCTGGTGAACAAGCAGAGTAATGCATTGTGGCTCCAGAATTCCCAATCTGGAGGGACTGTGGGCCATGGGTGTGAGGAAGGAAGTCTGAAAACACAAGCTAGGGTTAGGTTTTGAGCCGAGGGCACGGCAGGCCCATTCTGCAGAGGCTGAAATGAGATCTCCCGTCTCTGAAGTCAGGGCGAGTTCAGACCTTGGCTCAGGCTGTGTCCATGATGGCCCCTTCAGGAAGGGGTGGCCGCATGAGGCCCTGGAGGTGTTCCCACAATGGGGCTTGTGAACTCCTCCAAGTTGCAAGGTTTCCTTCTGCGGGACAGTCAAATCCGGCTGAATGACTCTAGGACGCCCCATATGGAAAGGTTCGAGAGCAGGGTTTTAAGGATGGATGCCTGTATACCCCACCTCACATTCCCACTGGCTCCTAGTGACAAGGCAGGTTTGATCTGCGGGCTTTGTGGCGAGATACCCAGGGGGCTGCGTTGAAATGGACTCTCCTGAGGATGGGTCATAATGTGGGTTTGTGTCCATGGAGATCTTGGAATGTGACGGTGGCTCACGGGCCTTGCAGGAATCTCCTACCCAGAGTGTTTAACACAGCTCCAAGGAGCAAGCTTCCCACGTGAAGATGAGAGGTGTTCTGTTTGGTGCTGAAGAAAACCCCATATGCTGGTATTCAAAACCAGGCTTCTGAGGAGAGATGCCTGGGCACCAAAGCTAGGTTCAGATTCGGGTCTAGTGGCCTCTCTGGTTCAATCTTCTGTCTCTGGGGATATCTGTCTGCATGTCTGAGTGGAGGGAGTTGCTCAGCTTGTGTCAGAATGACCCTCTTTGTCCAGGGCAGCCTACACTATTGTGATGGCCTCGGGGGTCTTGGAGGTTTCTCCGAATCTGTAGGGTTTTGACCACTGTATTTGGCACAGATTCCTTGGAAGAGCGGGCATAGTCCTGCCATGTGGGTCTAGAGGCCGCAGCCTGGAGGGTGTGTGGGCCAGGGCTGTGGGGAAAGAAGTCTGAAAACAGAAACTTGGCTTAGGGTTAGGGCCGAGGTTATGCCAGGCCCGATATACAGAGAGGGAGGGGAGCTACATGGGATATGAAAGAAGGGCAAGTGTGGGGCGGTCTCTCAGACTTTTGTCTCTGGATTTTTGGTTAAGGATGGCCCTGGAATGTAGGGGTGGCCTCATGGACCATGGTCGAATCTCCCTCTCTGGGGATTAGGCCCTGCTCCCAAGAGTTTGGGGTCATTCTGTGGGAAGGGAGGAGTCCTGTTTTTTTTGCCTCAGGTGTCCCTCCAAATGAGGGCTTCCTGAGCAGAGCCTTGGGTATGGGCGACTGGAAAACCCGACCTCTGATTAGGATTGGGGGCCTAAGTGCATGGCAATTCCCATATGCAGGCTCTTGGTCCAGCCATTGAGAGGCCTTATTTGAAAATCGGCTTTCTTTGAGGGTCGCAATGTGTGTTTTTGCCCGAGGCGATCCTCAAGCATGGGAATAGCTTCATGGGCCATGCAAGATTCTCCTACACTGAAGGCTTGAGACCATGCCAACAGGAAGGTGTCCTGCCATAGAGGAGGAGGAGTTCTGATTTGTGCATCAGGTTCCCCCATGTGCAGGGATTGGAGATAAGATCTAGGTTCAGATGCCAGAAAATTCCGGTTGGGAAGAGATGACTGCCTAAGGCCATGGCGTGTCCCATTTGCTGGGCTTGTGGCCAGCTGTCTTGGTGTCTTTCGGGAGATCTGGGCTCTGGCTGTGTCATACAGAGCATTAGTGCCAAGGGCAGCCTATGAAATGGGGGTGAGGTTGAGGTCCGTGAAGGTTGATCCTCATTTGGTGTTTCCGGGCAGCCCCTTAGGGCATTTTTCTTCTGGTGGGCAGGCAGATTGCTGTGTTATGGCTCTGGAATTCCCAGTTTGGAGGGCTTGTGGGCCAGCAGTGTGAGGACGAAAGTCTGAAAACACAAGCTAAGGTTAGGTTTTTGGCTGAGGGCACAGCACGCCCATTCTGCAGAGGCTGAATCAAGATCTCCTGCTTCTGAAGACAGGGCGAGGATCAGACCTTGGCTCAGGCTGTGTTCATGATGGCCCCTTCATGAATGGGTGGCCTCATGAGACCCTGGAGGATTTCCCAAGCTTGGTGTTGTGAGCACCTCCAAACCGCAAGGTTTCCTTCTGTGGGAAAGTTGAGCCCTGTTGGGTGGCTCCAGTACTCCCCATACGGAAAGACTCGAGAGCAGGGTTCTAAGGATGGATGCCTGGAAAATCCACCTCGCATTCTCATGGGCTCCTAGCAACAATGGAGGTTCGATCTGCTGGCTCTGGGGCGAGTTATTCAGGGGGCTGTGTTGAAATGGACTCTCCTGAGTATGGGTCATAATGTGGGTTTGTGTCCATGGAGACCTCGAAATGTGGCAGTGTCTCAGGGGCGCTGCAGGATTCTCCTACTCGAAGCGTTTGACACAGTTTCAAGGAGCAAGCTTCCCATGTGGATACGAGAGGTGTTCTGATTGGTGTCTCAGGAAACTCCCATATGCTGGTATTCAAAACCAGGCCTCTGAGGAGAGATGCCTGGACACCAAAGATAGGGTTCAGATTCGGTCCTAGGGTCCTGTCCGGTTCAATCTTCTGTCTCTGAGGACATCTTTCTGCCTTTCTGATTGGAGGTAGTTGCTCAGCTTGTGTGAGAATGTCCCTGTTTGTCCAGGGCGGGCTACCCTATTGGGATGGCCTCAGGGGCCATGGAGTTTTCTCCTCATCTGTTGGGTGGTAGCCAATGAAATGGGCATAGTTTTCCTGTAGAGGTCAGACTCAGTCTTGCAGTGTGGCTCCAGGGCCTCAGTCTGGAGGGTGTGTGGGCCATAGCTGTGTTGTCAGAAGTCTTAAAACACAAACTCGGCTTAGGTTTGGGGCCAAGGGCATGGCAGGCCCGATCTACAGAGAGTGAGGGGAGATCCACGGGATATGAAAGAAGGGAGAGTGTGAGGCGGTCGCTCAGGCTTTTGTCTCTGGATTTTGTGTTAAGGTTGGTCCTGGAATGTAGGGGTGGCCTCATGGGCCATGGTCAAGTCTCCCTCTCTGGGGACTAGGCCCTGCTCCTAAGAGTTTGGGGTCATTCTGTGGGAAGGGAGGAGTCCTGTTTTCTGCCCCAGGTGTCCCTCTAAAAGAGGTATTCCCGATCAGAGACCTGGGTATGGGCAACTGGAAAACCTGACCTCTGTTTAGGGTTGGGGGCCTAGGGGCATAGCAATTCCCATATGCGGGCTCTTGGTCCAGTCCCTGAGAGGCCTTATTTGAAAATGGGCTCTTGTTGAGGGTTGCAATGCATGTTTGTGCCCAAGGTGGCCCTCAAGCATGGGCGTGGCTTCATGGGCCAAGCACAATTCTCCTACACTGAAGGCTTGATACCATGCCAAGAGCAAGGTGTTCTGCCATGGGGAAGGAGGAGTTCTGATTTGTGCATTGGGTTCCCCCCTATGCAGGGATTGGAGAAAAGGGCTAGGTTCAGATGCCTGAATACCCAGGTTCAGAGAGGTGATGGCCTAAGGCCATGGCATGTCCGATTTGTTGGGAGTGCGGCCAGATGACTGGGTGTCTCTTGGGAGGTTGGGCTAAGGCTGTGTCAGACAGAGCATTAGTGCCCAGTGCAGCCTATGAAATTGTGTGGTCGAGGGCCGTGCATGTTGATCCTCATTTGGGGTTTCTTGGTAGCCCCAAAGGGCAACGTTTTTCTTCTGGTGGGCAAGCAGAGTGCTGTGTTGTGGCTCCAGAATTCCCAGTCTGGAGGGCTTGTGGGCCAGGAGTGTGAGTACGGAAGGCTGAGAGCACAAGCTAGGTTTAGATTTCGGCCTGAGGGCACGGCAGGCCCCCACTGTAGAGGGTGAATCGAGAGTACCTGCCTCTGAAGTCAGGGCAAGGATCAGACTTTGGCTCAGGCTGCAGTTTGTGTCCATGATGGCCCCATCATGAAGGGGGGGCCTAAAGAGGCCCTGGAGGTTTTCCCACACTGCGGTTTGTGAGCTTCTCCGAACTGCAGAGGCCTAGTGGCCTGTCTGTTTCAATCTTCTGTCTCTGGGGACAACTATCTGTGTGTCTGAGTGGAGGGAGTTGCTCAGCGTGTGTCAGAATGTCACTGTTTGTCCAGGGTGCCCTACACTGTAAGGGCCTGGTTAGTCAGAGGGAGCTATTTAGTTGTTTATGCAGTAACCTTAGATTGACCCTATGCAGTAAACTCAGATTGTCCCTGCCCCTCCCAGAGGAACTTATTTGTAGAGCCCAGATACAATGGCAAGTCCGGCCAGGTGGAGACAGCCAATCAGTGGGGTGTGCATACTGTCTCCATAGCTACCATCCCCAGGTAGCAAAGCCCAGATACAGGGGCGGGTCAGGCCAGGTAGAGACATCCAATCAGTGGGGCACACATATATCTACTATGGTGAATTGTAATTCAATTGGCCGCCCATGTGTGACCTAACATGACTCTGCAGTTTTCTCTGTGTATTGCAATCTCATTGGCCACCTGTGTATAGCCTGACTAAACTACCTCTATAAAAGTAAGTCTGTGGGGTGCCTGGGTGTCTCAGTGGGTTAAAGCCTCTGCCTTCGGCTCAGGTCATGATCCCAGGGTCCTGGGATTGAGCCCCACCTCGGGCTCTCTGCTCAGCAGAGAGCCTGCTTCCCCTCCTCTCTCTCTGCCCGGCTCTCTGCCTACTTGTGATCTCTCTGTGTCAAATAAATAAATAAAATCTTAAAAAAATAAAAGTAAGTCTGTGAGGCTGGGAGGGGTCGCCTCTTTGCAAGAGTCGGCCCTGACCAGTCAGTTTGATTCTTGATGCTTGGCACAAAATAAAGCTTTGCCTGACCTTCGCTTTTTATCAGTCTTGCTCCATTTATTACAGACCCTAACATTGGGGGCTCTCCAGGATCAAAGGACTAGAACTGAGCCAGTATCAGAATTTCTGGGAAAGCCTCCGGAGGTAAGATCTTGGGATCTTGTCTGTCTGGTTGCGGAGCTCTAGGGTATAGCCAACCGGGTAGAAGCTGGATACAGTCATGCTCCCCAGGGCTGGAGTGGGTGCGGGGATGCCCCATCCCTCCACTGGTAGATCGACGGGGTGTTCGAGTTCCCCTCAGTGTTCTGGGGGTTCAAGTTGCCCTAGGTGGTTGGGGGTTCGAGTTCCCCTGGGTGGACAGGGGGTTCAAGTCCCCCTGGGTGATCGAAATTTCAAGAAAGTCCCCACCAGTAGCAGGCTCTGGATGAGGATCACTGGGCCTGCAGTTGTCTTTGTCTCATGTTTTTGTTGTCTCTTGTGTTGTTTATTGTGTTTGAAGAAATGGGGCAAGTGGGGAGTAAGGACCTGTGACACCTCTAAATCTTGTTCTCCAGCATTTCGAGGATTTTCAAGGTAAAGTCACCCAGTCAGGTGACAAGGTTTACCCGGGAAAACTAAAAACACTCTGCCAATTAGAGTGGCCTACTTTCTCCACAGGGTGGCCGCCAGAAGGAACGTTTGCCTTGCCTCATATCTAAGCTACCCAGAGTGAGGTCTCTGATCTCTATCGAGACCAGATACTGTACATCGTGGCCTGGTGATATCTGATAGAAGAGCCACCGCCATGGCTCAAGTCTCACCTTCCCTTTGCTAATGAAACCACCTCTCTCCCTCTAAGACAGGTCAGATCACCAAAGCCAGAATGGAAGGATGAGGGGGAATCAGGGAAGAAGGTCATTCTACCTCCATCGTATGTGGAGGTTGTAGAATTCCACCCCCTTTATCTGTCCTCTAAACTTGACTCTCGAAACGCCCTTACCAGTCCACCTCATATGCGGTCAGGGTCCCCCTGTGGGAGCACCAAGCAGAAAGACAACCCTGATCCTTCCCCTTTCCCCTACACCCTTCTGCCTCCCTTTACCTCGCCAATGCTGCCTCTCCATGAGGTTGTTTCACCGGAAGGGAGAGGTCGCTCCCTTCTAACCTATATCCCTTTCTCCTCTTCTGACATATATAACTGGAAGGCCCAATACAAATCTTTTTCTGTCCACCCTCAGGATTTTACTGGTCTCTTGAAAACTGTCTTTCTTACCCATCAGCCCACCTGGGTGGATATTCAACAGCTCCTTATGGCTCTCTTTAATGCATAAGAGAGGGATTGCATCATTTGAGAGACCCGTAAGGTGATAAGTGAGAGACTTGGTGGGGACCTCAATCCCCGGCGGATGGAGTACTACTGCCGAAGGGAACCCCCCAACTGGGGACCAAACTCCGATGAAGGTAAGTAGAGCCTATGCTTCTACTGCCAGGCCCTACTAGGAGGTCTGCAAGGAGCAGACTGCAAGGAGCCATGCAGCTGCAAGGAGACCCATAAATTTATCTAAAATTAGTATGGTGACTCAAGGTAAGAATGAGTCTCCAGGACCTTTCCTAAAAAGGCTTATTGAAGCCTATAAAATTTATAGCCCGATTAATTCTGAGGCACCCGAAAATCAGAGGGCAGTGAATCTTACTTTTGCCAGTCATTCAGCCCCAGATATAAGGAGAAAACTTCAGAAAATTGAAGGATTTGAAGGGAAGAATCTGACTGAGTTAGTGGGAATAACAGAAAAGGTATTTAAAAACAGGGAAGCACAAGAGGATGAAAAACAGACAAAAAAAAACTGGTTAAGGTTTTGGCATTACATGAGGCGGGAAGGAGACAGGGGGAAAGAAGTCAATGGAAAAGAGAAAGGCAGATAGGGGATGGTAAATGGAAGGAAAAGCCTAAGTACAGAGGAGGCAGGCTGGAAGACTTAGATTTAGATCAGTGCACTTACTGTAAGGAAAAAGGACATTGGGCCAAAGAGTGCCCCAAAAGGAAGACGGCAATGTTGGCCACCAGAGACTGAAGGAGCTGTGGTTCAGAGCCCCTCCCTGAACCTTGGGCAAAAATTAAAGTGGAGGGGAAATCAATTGATTTTTTTTTTTGGTGGATACAGGAGCCCAATTTTCATCATTACTTAAACCTATGTGAAAACTATCTGGAGAGGAAGTCTGGGTACAAGGAGCAAATAGCACAGAGAGACATAAATGGACAAGAGAGAGGACTTTAAATTGGGCCTTGGGAGTAGTTAAACACCGATTTTTGGTCCTCCCTAAGGCCCCGTATAAGTTGATGGGAAGAGATCTCCTCCACAAGTTACGGGATGGCACTCAGTTCTCAGAAGAAGACATGACTGTCACCTTGGGACAACCCACTGTACAGGTGCTTAGGGCAGCAGTAGATGGATACCTCCTTATGAGCCAGTCTCAAATCCAGGGGAGACAAAGTGGGGGAGCCTTCTCCAAACCCTACAGGTCGAGTTTCCTGAAGTCTTGAAAGAAGGGAAGACCCCTGACTTGGCCAAAGGACAGCCTCCAGGGGTGGCACAATTAAAAGCGATAGCTATAGCTGTTCACGTCCAGCAGTACTCCCTCCCTCGGGAAGCAAAGGAAGGGATCAGAAAACAGATTAACTGCCTCCAAAGAGACGGGATCCTAGTTCCTTGCAAATCTCCATGGAACACACCTTTGCTGCCTATCAAAAAGGCCGAGACTGGGGAGTACCAACCTGTTCAGGACTTGCAGGAATCTAATAAATGGGTTGAAGATATCCACCCAACGATGTCTAATCTCTATACCCTACTCTCCCTCCTGGGCCCCAGAAGAACTGTGTATACCATCTTATATCTCAAGGATGCAATTTTCTGCATATCTTTAGCAAAGGAACCTCAGCCTCTTCCTGTGCCCGATGCACAGGAAGGATTCCAAGGCCAGCTCACCTGGACAAAACTTCCCCAAGGATTCAAGAATTCACCCACTATCTTCGACGAGGCCCTACACGAGGTTTGAGTGAGTACAGAACCTCCAATCCGGGAGTCACTCTGTTACAGTATGTTTATGAATTGCTGATAGCCACTGAGGACTATGAGCCATGCTTGTGGGGGACAAGAGCTCTCTTAAAGACTCTGCAGGAAAAAGGGTATCAGGTGTCAGCAAGTAAAGCACAGCTCTGTCAGAGCCATGCGATTTATCTAGGCTTTGATCTGCACGAGGGAGTGTGTTCACTGTCTGAGTCCAGGAAACAGGTTATCACCTGATACCCGCATCCCATCACGTCCCGACAAGTGAGGGAGTTTCTTGAGACTGTGGGCTACTGTAGGCTATGGATACCTCGGTTTGCGGAGATTGCCCGACCTCTCTACAAACTGGCAAAAGGGAGGCTCACTATGATAGAGTGGACAGCTGAGGCAGAAGGAGCATTTCAGGAATTACAAAGAGCCTTACTGAGTGCCCCAGCATTGGCCATCCCAGATGTTACCAAGCCCTTCCACTTGTATGTGGATGAAAAAGCAGGGGTGGCCAAAGGAGTTTTGACTCAGACTCTGGGGCCTTGACAAAGGCCAGTAGCCTATCTTAGAGGTTGGGATCCAGTGGCGGCAGGGTTCCCTCCGTGCCTCCGCATAATTGCTGCCACGACCCTCCTGGTCAAGGATGCAAGTAAATTGACTTTGGGTCAAAAATCTCATCTTGACCACCACCCACACTATTGAGGGCCTTCTCTGGACTCCACCCGACCAATGGATGAGGAACGCCCGAGTGACAGGGTATCATGTCCTCCTCCTCAACGAACCAATAGTGACCTTCCAGCCCCTGGTGGTCCTAAATTCAGCCACACTGCTGCCAGAGAAGCTGACTTACCATCCACACGACTGTGGGGAGGTCCTAACCCAAGTTACAGGACCAAGGCCGTACCTCAGAAACATTCCCCTTCTGGATGCAGAGATGACTCTGTTCACAAACCGGAGTAGGTACATGGTGGATGGAAAGAGGTATGCATGGGCTGTGGTGGTTTTCCCTGAGCAGGAACTCTGGACAGCAGCCCTGCCACATGGAACATAGGGGCAAAAATCAGAGCTGACTGCACTCACCAAGGCACTGCCGATAGCCAAAGGTAAAACTGCCAACATCTATAAGGACAGCAGGTATGTCTTTGCTACTCTCCATATACATGGGGCTATTTATAAAGAAAGGGGCCTATTAACAGCAGAAGGAAAAGGAATTAAAAACAGAGGAGAAATATTGGCTCTCCTCCAGGCTATTTGGGACCCAAAAGAAGTGGCCTTTATGCATTGCCCAGGACACCAAAAGGGGACTGATCTGATTCCAAAAGGAAACGAATTAGCAGACTGAGCTGCAAAGCAAGCATCCCGAGAAACAGTGCAAGAGCTAGTTACACTCCTGGCTCTAGCCCTACCAGAAAAATCGAACTATTCAGAAGAAGATTTAAAGTATTTACAAAAATGGGTTAAATTGGACTATGAAGGGGACTGGGCTAAGACTAAAACAGGAAAGTTAATTCTTCCTCGAAGATTAGGTAAGAAGTTAGTAGACCAGATACATAAGGGTACTCATTTGGGGACACGCAAACTCAAGGAACTTATAGGCAAGCAGTTCCAGATTTCTAAATTAGGGCGCATAGTTCAGGATATAGTTGATAGATGTGCTCAATACCAGGCAGTTAATGTGGGAGGAACTAGAATGGGAAGAGGGAAAAGAGAAAGATGTAAGGAACCAGGAGTTTATTGGGAAATAGATTTTACAGAAATGAAACCTGGAAAATATGGGCACAAGTATATATTAGATTTGTAGATACTTTTTCAGGCTGGGTAGAGGCTTTTCCCACCAAACATGAGACGGCAGGAGTGGTAGTCAAAAAACTATTAGAAGAAATAATTCCTAGGTTTGGGTTGTCTCTCGCGATCGGGTCAGACAACAGCCCTGCATTTGTGAGTTCAGTCTCACAGGCATTGGCCAAGGCCATGGGCACTAATTGGAAACTACATTGTGCCTACCGGCCTTAGAGTTCCAGGCAAGTAGAGAAAATGAACCAGACTCTTAAAGAGACCTTGACAAAGCTAATTCTGGAGACTGGTGGTGGATGGGTGGATATCCTTCCTTTCGCCCTCCTTAGGGCATGATGTACACCCTACTTAAACAAGTGTCCCCATTTGAAATAATGTTCGGGAGACCACCACTCTCCCCCCCACTCTGCCCTCAGCTACAAGAGGTTTCTCTAGCAGAAATGATTGACCAGTCACTGCAGGCATTACAGTCTGTCTTAAAAAGAACCCTTGCAGGGATCCAAACTGCCCACACTGAGACAGAGGCGGAGGTGGAACCACATCCTTACCAACCCGGGGACTTGGTTTGGATACATCGCCACCAAGTGGGAAATTTGGAGCCTCGCTGTAAGGGAACATTTACTGTCATCCTGACTACCCCCACGCCAATAAAAGTATAAGGCATCGGGGCCTGGGTTCACGCAGGTCATGTCAAACGAGCCGAGGACAAGGACAGCCCCCAGAGATGGAAGCCGTAGCCAATGGACCATGCTGACTGTGGACTAAAGCTAAACTCAAAAGACTATGAGTTTAATTTTGCTCCTATTGTTACCTGTTAGTGTATTATTATTCCTGTGGTTACCTGTTTATGTAAAGTATAGGTGGGAAATTAGATAAATAAAATTAGGGAAAATGGAAAAGGTTATACAAAGTGTTAAATGGCTAACTCATCAGTCGAGTGTTCACTAGTGTCACTTGTACAAAAGAAAACTAGAGCGAAAAAATGTTAGACTTACATGCTCAATATAACCCCTTACAACAGAATAACATAGATCTGGCTGAAAAGTCAAGGATTTGACTAATATATAAAGAAAAGTGGGAAATGTAAGGGCCGGGTTAGTCAGAAGGTGCCATTTTGTAGTTTATGCAGTAAACTTAGACTGACCCTATGCAGTAAACTTAGATTGACCCTATGCTGTAAACTTAGATTGACCCTGCCCCTCCCAGAAGAATCTATTTGCAGAGCCCCTATACAAGGGCAGGTCCAGCCAGGTGGAGACAGCCAATCAGTGGGGCGTGCATACTGTCTCCATAGCTACCAGCCCCAGGTAGCAAAACCCAGACACAGGGGTGGGTCAGGTAGAGACATCCAATCAGTGGGGCAAGCATATATCTATTCGGGTGAATTGTAATTCAATTGGCCGCCCATGTGTGACCTAACAAGACTGTGCAGTTTTCTCTGTGTATTGCAATCTCATTGGCAACCTGTGTACAGCATGGATAAACAACCTCTATAAGAGTAAGTCTGTGAGGCCTGGAGGGGTAGCCTCTTTGCAAGAGATGGGCATGACCGGAAAGTTTGAAACTCGATGCTTGGCGTGAAATAAAGCTTTGCTAGACCTTCGCTGTTTATCAGCTAGATCCTTTGATTATGGACCCAACAACACTATTGGGATGGCCTCAGGGGCCTTGGAGGTTTCTCCTCATCTGTAGGGTTGTGGGCACTGGAATGGGGACAGTTTCCTTGGAGAGGGCAGGCACAGTTCTGCAGTGTGGCTTCAGAGGCCTCAGCCTGGAGGGTGTGTGGGCCAGAGCTGTGTTGACAAAAGCCTGAAAACACAAACTCGGTTTCGGTTTCAGGCCAAGGGTATGGCAGGCCTTATATACAGAGCGTGAGGGGAGCTCCTCGGGATATGAAAGAAGGGCCAGTGTGAGGTGGTCGCTCAGGCTTTTGTCTCTGGATTTTGTGTCAAGGATGGCCGTGGAATAGAAGGGTGGCCTCATGGGCCATGGATGAGTATCCCTCTCTGTGTACGTGGCCCGCTCTCAAGAGTCTGGGGTCATTCTGTGGGAAGGGAGGATTCCTGTTACTGCCTCAGGTGTCCCTCCAAATGAGGGATTCCAGAGCAGAGCCCTGAGTACGGGCCACTGGGAAACCCGACTTCTGGTTAGGATTAGGGGCTAGGGGCATGCCAAGCCCCATATGCAGGCTCTTGGTCCAGCCACTGAGAGACCTTCTTTGAAAACGGGGCTCCCGCTGAGGGTCACCATGCCTTTTTGTGCCCAAGGTGGCCCTCAAGCATGGGCGTGTCCTCACTGGCCATGCAGGTTTCTCCTACCCTGAAGGCTTCAACCATGCCAACAGCAAGGTGTTCTGCCATGGGGGAAGAGGAGTTCTGATTTCTGCATCAGGTTCCGCCCCGTGTAGGGATTGGAGATAAAGTCTTGGTTCAGATGCCTGAAAACCCAGGTTGGGAAGAGATGATGGCCTAAGGCCTTGGAGAATCCAATGTCCTGGGTATGCAGCCAGCAGTCTGGGTGTCTGTCAGGAATTCTGGGCTGAGGCTGTGTCAGACAGAGCATTAGTGCCCAGGGCAGCCTACTAAATGGGGGTGCATTTGAGGGCCGTGCGGGTGGGTCCTCATTTCGGGTTTCTGGGCAGCACCATAGGGCGACGTTTTTCTTCTGGTGGACAAGCAGAGTGCTGCATTTTGGCTCCGGAATTCCCCAACTGGAGGGCTTGTGGCCCAGGAGTATGAGTAAGGAAGTCCGAAAACACTTGCCAGGGTGTGTTTGATTCCGATGGCATGACAGGCCCACTCTGCAGAAGCTGAATGAAATCTCCTGCCTCTGAAGTCAGGGCGAGTATTAGACATTGGCTCAGGCTCGAGTTCGTGTCCATGATGGCCCCATCATGAAGGGGTTCCTCATGAGGCCCTGGAGGTTTTCTCACGCTGGGTGTAGTGAGCTGCTCCAAACCACATGGTTTCTTTCTACAGGAGAGTCGAGTTCTGATGGATGGTTACAGGACTCCCCATACGGAAAGACTTGAGTGTGTTGTTCTAAGATAGGAGGCCTGGAAACCCCAATTCACATTCCCATGGGCTCCTAGAGACAAGGAAGGTTAGATCTGCTTTCTCTGGGGCGAGCTACCCAGGGGGCTGAATTGATCTGGAATTTCCTAAGGATGGGTCATATTGTAATTTGGAGTACATGAAGACCTTGGAATGTGGCAGTGGCTCAGGGGGCCTGCAGGAGTCACTTACCTGTAGGGTTTGACACAGTTCCAAGGGATAAGCTTCCCATGTAGAGATGAGAGGTGTTTTTTGGTGCCTCAAGAAACCCCCTTATGCTGGTATTCGAAACCAGGCCTCTGAGGAAAGACGCCTGGACACCAAAGCCAGGGTTCATATCCGGGCCTAGGGGCCTGACCATTTCAATCTTCTGTCTCTGGGAACATCTGTCTGCATGTCTGAGTGGAGGTAGTTGATCAGCTTGTGTCAGAAAGCCGCTGTTTGTCCAGGGCGCCCTACACTATTGGGATGGCCTCGGGGGATTTGGAAGTTTCTATTCATCTTTAGGATTGTGTCCACTGGAATGGGCACAGTTTTCTTGGAGAGGGCAGGCACAGTCCTGTGGTGTGGCTCCAGAGGCCTGAGCCTCGAGGGTGTGTGGGCCAGGGCTGTGTTGACAGAAGTATGAAAACACAAACTCGGCTTAGGTTTGGGGCTGAGGATAAGGCATGCTCGATGTACAGACAGTGAAAGGAGCTCCTCGGGATAAGAAAGAAGGGCCAATGTGAGGCAGTCGCTCAGGCTTTTGTCTCTGGATTTTGGGTCAAGGATGGCCGTGGAATAGGGAGGTGGCGTCATGGGCCATGGATGAGTCTCCCTCTTTAGGTAAGTGGCCTGGCTCCCAAGAGTTTGGGGTCATTCTGTGGGAAGGGAGGAGTCCTGTTTTCTGCCTCAGGTGTCCCTCCATCAGAGCATCCCGAGCATAGACATGGGTACAGGCGGGTGGAAAGCCAGGCCTCTGGTTAGGGTTGGGGGCCTAGGGGTATGGCAAGCCCCATATGCGGGCTCTTGTTCCATCTGCTGAGAGGCCTTATTTGAAAACGGGGTTCCTGCTGAGGGACACCATGCCAGTTTGTACCCATGGCAGCCCTCAAGCATGGGCATGTCCTCATGGGCTAGTCACTTTTCTCCTACCCTGAAGGCTTGAAACCATGGCAACAGGATGGTGTCCTGCTATGAGGAAGGAGGAGTTCTGATTTGGGCATCACGTTCCGCCGGGTGCAGGGATTGGAGATAAGGTAGGGTCAGATGCCTGAAAACCCAGGTTGGGAATAGATGACGGCCTAAGGCCATGGCAGGTCCCATGTGCTGGGCATGTGGCCAGCTTTCAGGGTGTCTGTCAGGAGGTTCCACTCTATGTGTCAGACAGAGCACTAGTGCCAAGGGAAGCCTATGAAATTGGGGTGTGGTCGAGGGCCATGCAGGTTGATCCTCATTTGGGGTTTCTGGGCATCCCCAGAGGGCAACGTTTTTCTTCTGGTGGGCAGACAGAGTGTTGCGTTGTGGCTCCGGAATTACCAATCTGGAGGGCACGTGGGTCAGGAGTGTGAGGACGGAGTCTGAAAACATATGCGAGGCTTATGTTTCAGGCCATGGGCACCGCAGGCCCACTCTGCAGTGCCTGAATGGAGATCTCTGGAATCTGAAGTCAGGGCCAATATCAGACATAGGGTCAAGCTGGAGTTTGTGTCCATGATGGCTGCTTCATAAAGGGGGGTCTTTATGAGGCCCTGGAGGTTTTCCTACTCTGTGTGTTGTGAGCTACTCCAATCCGCAAGGTTTCCTTCTTATGGACAGTCTAGTCCTCTTTGATGGCTCCAGGATGCCCCATTCGGAAAGACTCAAGAGCAGGGTTCTCAGAATGGATGCCTGGAAACCCCACCTCTCATTCCCATGGGCTGCTAGTGAAAAGACAAGTTCAATCTGCTGGCTCGGGTGCGAGCTACCCAGGGGCCTGAGTTGAAAAGGACTCTCCTCAGGATGGTTCATAATGTGGGCTTGTGTCCATGGAGACCTTGGAATGTGGCGGTGGCTTTGGGGCCCTGCAGGATTCTGCTACCCGGAGGGTTTGACACAGCTCCAAATAGCAAGCTTCCCATGTGGAGATGAGAGGTGATCTGTTTGGTGCCTAAGGAAACCCCCATATGCTGGTGTTCAAAACCAGGCCTCTGAGGAGAGACGCCTGGACACCAAATCTAGGGTTCTGGAAAACCTGACCTCTGCTTAGGATTGGGGGCCTAGGGGCATGGCAAACCACATATGTGGGATCTTGGTCCAGCCGCTGAGAGGCCTTATTTGAAAACGGGGCTCCCGATGAGGGTCACTGTGCCTCTTTGTGCCCAAAGTGGCCCTCAAGCATGGGCGTAACCTCATGGGCCATGCTTATTTCACCTACCAGAATTCTTGAACGATTCCAACAGCAAGGTGTCCTGCCATGGGGAAGGAAGCGTTCTGAATTGTGCATCAGGTTCCGCCCTGTGCAGGGATAGGAGAAAAGGTCTAGGTTCAGAGGTCTGAAAACCCAGGTTGGGAAGAAATGACGGCTTAGGCCCATGGAGGGTCCGATGTGCTGGGCATGCGGACAGCTATTTGTGTGTCTTTCAGGAGGTCTGGGTTCAGTCTGTGTGAGACAGAGCATTAGTGCCCAGGGCATCCTATGAAATTGGGGTGTGGTTGAGGGCCGTGCAGGTTGATTCTCATGTGGGGTTTCTGGGCAGCCCCATAGGGCAAAGTTCTTCTGGAGGGCAGGCAGGGTGCTGCGTTGTGGCTCTGGAATTCCCAATCTGGAGGGCTTGTGGGCCAGAAGTGTGAGGACGGAAGTCTGAAAACCCATGCTCAGGGCATGTTTCGGGCGGAGGGCACTGCAGGCTCACTCTGCAGAGGCTGAATGGAGATCTCCTGCCTCTGAAGTCAGGGCAATTATCAGACGTTGGCTCAGGCAGCAGTTTGTGTCCATGATGGCCCCTTCAGGAAGTGGGGCCTCATGAGGCCATGGAGGTTTTCCCATGCTGGGTCTTGTGAACAGCTCCAAACTGCAAGGTTTCCTTCTTTTGGACAGTGTAGTCCTCTTTGATGGCTCCACAACGCCCCATACAGAATGACTTGAGAGCAGGGTTCTAAGGATGGATGCCTGGAAACCCCACCTCCCATTCTCATATTCTTCTATCAACAAGGCAGGTTCCATCTGCTGGCTCTGGGGCCAACTACCCAGGGCGCATAGTTGAAATGGACTCTCATGAGGATGGGTCGTAATGTGGGTTTGTGTCCATGGAGACCTTGGAATGTGGAGGTGGCTCAGGGGCCCTTCAGGATTCTCCTACCCGGAGGGTGTGACACAGTTTCAAGGAGCAAACTTCCCATGTGGAGACGAGAGGTGTTCTGTTTGGTGCCTCAGGAAACCCCCATATGCTGGTATTCAAGACCAGGCCTCTGAGGAGAGACTCCTGGACACCAAAGCTAGGGTTCATATTAGGGTCTTGGGGCCTGTCCATTTCAATATTCTGTCTCTCGGGACATGTCTCTGGGTGTCTGAGCGGAGGTAGTTGCTCAGCTTGTGTCATAATGCCCCTGTTTGTCCAGGGTGGCCTACACTACTGGAATGGCTTTGGGGGCCTCGGAGCTTTCTCCTCATCTTTAGGGTTGTGGCCACTATAATGGGCACAGTTTCTTTGGAGAGGGTAGGCACCATCCTGTGTTGTGGTTCCAGAGGCCTCAGCCTGGAGGGTGTGTGGGCCAGGGCTGTGTTGACAGAAGTGTGAAAACACAAACTCAGCTTAGATTTGGGGCCGAGGGTATGGCAGGCCCGATGTACAGAGTGTGAGGGGAGCTCCTCGGGATAAGAAAAAAGGGCGAGTATGAGGCATTCGCTCATTTTGTCTCTGGATTTTGTGTCAAGGATGGCCGTGGTATTTAGGGGTGGCCTCATGGGCCATGGACTAGTCTCCTTCTCTGGGTATATGATCTGGTTTTCTAGAGATTGGGGCCATTCTGGGGGAATGGAGGAGTCCTGTTTTCTGCCTCAGTTGTCCCACCAAAGAGTGATTCCAGAGCAGAGCACTGGGTAAGGGCGATGGGAAAACCCAACCTCTCGTTAGGATTGGTGGCCTAGGGGCATGGCAAGCCCCATATGTGGGCTCTTGGTCCAGCCTCTGAGAGGCTTATTTGAAAACAGGGCTCCCGCTGAGGGTCACCATTCCTGTTTGTGCCCAAGGAGGCCCTGATGTATGGGTGTAGCCTCATGGGCCATGCAGATTTAACCTACCGTGAAGGCTGAAACCATTCCAACAGCATGGTGTCCTGCCATGGGGACGGAGGAGTTCTGATTTGTGTATCAGGTTCCAGCCCATGCAGGAATTGGAGAAAAGGTCTAGGTTCAGAGGCCTGAAAATCCAGGTTGGGAAGAGATGACGGCCTAAGGCCATTGTGGGTCCGTTGTACTGGGCATGCGGCCAGCTGTCTTGGTGTCTGTCGGGAGTTCTGGGCTCAGGCTGTGTCAGACAGAGCATTAGTTCCCAGGAAGCCTATGAAATTGGGGTGTGGTTGAGGGCCGTGAAGGTTGATCCTCATTTGGCATTTCTGGGTCGCCCCATAAGGCAACGTTTGTTTTCTGGTGGGCAGGCAGAGTGCTGTGTTGTGGCTTTGGAATTCCCAGTCTGGAGGTCTTGAGGGCCAGGAGTGTGAGGACGGAAGTCTGAAAACACAAGCTAGCATTAGGATTCAGGCCAAGGGAATGGCCCACCCACTCTGCATAGGCTGAATCGTGTTCTCCTGGCACTGAAGTCAGGGCGAGTATCAGACGTTGACTCAGGCTGGAGTTTGTGTTCATGATGGTCCTTCATGAAGGGGGGGGCTCATGAGGCCCTGGAGGTTTTCCCACACTGGGGGTTGTGAGCTGCTCCAAAAGCAATGTTTCTTGCTAGGGCCAGTGAAGTCTACAAAATTGGTGTGGACTCAGGGGCCTTCAGGTTTCTCCTAATCTGGAGGGTTTGGGCCTCCGTGATGGGCAGAGTTTCCTTCGGGAGGGCAGGCGCAGTCCTGCGCTGTGGCTCCAAAGACCCCATCCTGGAAGGCATGTGGGGCAGGACTTTGGGGACAGAAGTCTGCAAACACAATCTTGGGTTAGGCTTAGGGGCGAGGTGAACACAGGCACGATCTGCAGAGGACAACTCCTCACGATCTGAAATGAGGGCCACTGGGAGAAGGTAGCGCAGGATTTTCTATATGATTGTGTTTTCAGGATGGTCGAGGAATGCAGGTGTAGCCTCATGGGGCCATGGGAGATTCTTCCTCTCTGGGGATTCTGCCCGGCTCCCAAGAGTTTGGTGTCTTTCTCATGGAAGGAAACAGTGCTGTTTTCCATCTCATGGGTCCCCCCAATACAGGGATTCCAGAGATGGGTTCTGGGTCCAGGAGCCTGGAAAACCTCACTGAGTTTTAGGATATGGGCCTAGGGGTGTGGCAGACATGGTATGCGGGTTCCGGCTCCAGCTATTGAGTGGGCTTGTTTGAAAGGGGGCTCAGACTGAGGGCCACCATGCCTGTATGTGCCCAGGGTCGCCCTCATGACTGGGCCTGGTCTCATGGGCCATGCAGCTGGCTCTCACACTGTGGATTAGATACCCATCCCAACAGCAAGGTTTTCTGCCATGGGGAGGGAGGAGTAGTCTTTTCTGCTTCATGTTCCACCATAGGCAGGGATTTGAGCTAAGGTCTGGGGACACATGCCTGTATACACAGTTTGTGTAGAGATGTAATGATTAACGCCTAGGGCCATGGCAGGTCCCACCTCCTGCATATGGGGCCCGCTATCTGGGTGGCTGACAGGAGGCCAGGGCTCAGTCTGTGTCAGACAGAGCATTAGTGCACAGGGCAGCCTCTGATGTTGGGGAGACCTCGAGGGCCATGCATGTGGACCCTC
>PISX010028605.1:0-21286 GCA_004024625.1 Mellivora capensis | reverse complement strand
TTCTCTGTCATTTGGTCTTCTGTATCACTAATTCTTTCTTCTGCCTCATTTATCCTAGCAGTAAGAGCCTCCATTTTTGATTGCACCTCACTAATAGCTTTTTTTATTTCAACTTGGTTAGATTTTAGTTCTTTTATTTCTCCAGAAAGGGCTTTTATATCTCCAGAGAGGGTTTCTCTAATATCTTCTATGCCTTTTTTGCATTTATCTTTTTGAGTTATTGTTTTCATTTTCCCCGGGTAAATATCCAATAAGGGGATTGTTGGATAATATGGTATTTCTATTTTTTTTAAAAGATTTTATTTATTTACTTACTTATTTAAGAAAGAGAGAGAGAAGGAGAGAGAGTATGCACACAGTGGGAAGGGACAGGGAGAGGAACGAGCAGACTGTATGCTTAGTGAGGAGCATGATGTGGGGCTTGATCTTGTAACCTTGAGATGATAACATGAGCTGAAACCAAATTTGGCCACCCAAAAACTAAGCAACCCCGTCGCCCCTTTATTTTTAATTTTTTGAGGAACTTAAATTGAAATACCAATGAGGTATTCAGAAACTTGACAAAACCCTTTTAAATTTCCTCTGTATAATTCAAATAGATGAGCTCCTTCCAGGAATTTTTATTAAAGAAATACTCAGATACACAACATATGTATGAGGAGATTAATCATGGTATACTCTATAATAGTACAATCTGGAACATCTAGTGCATATAAATAGATTATGGTAGATTCATATTAGGGAAAAGAGCTAAATCATTAAAATGCTACCGAAAAATATTCAGTTACATGTGAATATGTTCATGATATATTTTAAATGAAAATAAAAGAGATCTATATATTAAGCACACATTTAAAAACAACTATCTATCCTAGTGAATAGATATCACACTTAAACTGGTAGTCTAAAGTATTAAGACTAGTAATGAGATTGTAGGTATTTTTTATTTTGTAATTTGCATATTTTGAATTTTCTAAAATGTCTCCAGTGAAAATGTATTTTTATAATAAAACAATAAATGCTACTATGTTATAAAAAAGATAAATCAGCCACAAGGGCCTGAAACAGAGCAAGGCAAATAGTATACCCAAATATTGTAGAAGGAATGAATAAGTGGTCAAATAAGAAAAAAAAAGACATTTGTGTTGATACACAGTGAAGTTTATTCTACCAATAAAATAACATCTAAAATAACAATAATTTACCAGTAACATGAATGCAGGAATAGTCAGTTAAGTGAAATAAAATAAAAATCTCAGCAATAAATTCAAGAACATAAAATAATTTACTATGCGATACATGTGAAATGAGCAGTGAAAATAGTCATTGAAGAAGGAGGCCACTACTCCATAAGTTGTTTTCAGACAACTAGTTAAAATTGGGGGTGAGGGGATTAAAAAAAAAAGAACTCTATGTCCCATGTCATAAAGCGTCTGAAATAAATTTAGCATGAAAAGACAGATAAAGAATATTTTTAATAGTTTTAATCACCTTAATGCATACCGGTTTAATTTTTTTGGAAAAAAATACTATTTATAAAAATTGGTTATTGGTTTTAGGACATGAATAAACAACACACTGGAGAAGTACAGGTATATAATAATAATATTAAATGTAACTAAACCAAAGGAACATAAATTGTAACAATGATAATTTGTGCTTCTGAAAGATTTTTTAAAAATAGTAATGCTATTATTTGGGTGAATCATTTGTGGGATTAAAACAGCTATATTTTTCTGAGCGGTGATTGGTCTGTGTGTACCAAAGCTTTAAGTGTGACCTAATGATTCAAGTTCTAGGACTTTGAAAGAATCAAAGATTTAAACCAAGATTTATGTAGAAGTATGTTCATTATGGTGCTACTTGCAATACCAAAATGCTGAAAACAGCATCATGAACACATAAATTCATCTAATAAAATTTTTATATGATATGCACCACTTTAAGATCACATTTTTGAAGGGAATTAAATAGAGTAAGAAGTTCAGAATGGCTAAAGTCAAAAACAGAAGAAATAACAAATGTTGGCAAGAAGATGTGGAGAAAAAAGAACCCTAGTGCACTGTTGGTGGGAATTCAATTTCATGCAGCCATGGTGGAAAATAGTATGGAGGTTCCTTGAAAATTTAAAAACAGAATTACCATAAGATCTGGTAATACCACTACTGGGTGTTAATCCAAAGAAAATGAAAACATTAATTCAAAAAAGATATGGAAGTGGCCCAAGTGTCCAACAGCAGATGAGTGGATAAAAAAGAGACAGTATATGATCTCACTCATATGTGGAGTTTAAGAAAGAAAACAAATGAACACATGGGAAGGGGGAACAGAAGAAAAGAGAGAGGGGAAACAAACCATAAGAGACTCTTAATGACAGAGAACAAGCTGAGGGTTGATGGAGAGAGTTGGGTGGGGGATGGGCTAGATGGGGGATGGGGATTAAAGAGGGCATTTGTGATGAGCGCTGGGTGTTGTATGTAAGTGATGAATTACTAAGTTCTACTCCAGAAACCAATACTGTATGTTAACGAACTAAAATTTAAATTAAAAAAAAAAAAGATAATTTGGGGTGCCTTGGTGGCTCAATCTGTTAAACTTCCAACTCTTTGTTTTGGCACAGATCATGATCTCAAGGTCATGAGATTAAGCCCCATATCAAACTCCATGCTCAGTGCATGTAGTCTGCTTGAGACTCTCTCTGCCTCTGTGGTGCCTGGGTGGCTCAGTCAGTTAAGCACATGGCTCTTGATTTAGGCTCCAGTCATGATCAGGATCCTGGGATTGAGCCCCGAGTAGGGTTCTTCATTGGGCAGGGAGTCTGCTTAGGGATTTCTCTCCTTCTCCCTCTGCCCCTCTCTCCATTTGTTTGTTCTCTCTCTTCCCCACTCCCTCCCTCAAAAAATAAATATTAAAAAAAAAAGACTCTCTTTCCCTCTGCCCCACTCCCCATGCACTTTCTCTCTTTAAAATAAATAAATAAATCTCTGTAAAGAAAAGACACAGTATTTATTTATAATGGAATATTACTCAGGGATAAAAAAAGAATGAAATCTTGCCATATGCAGTACCATGGATGGGCCTAGAAGGTATTGTTCTAAGTGAAACAAGTCAGAGAAGACAAATGTCATATGATTTCACTCATAAGCAGAATTTAAAAAACAAAACAAATGAGCAAAGAAAAAAGAGATAAACAAAAGACCAGACTGTCAAATACAGAGAACTGGTGGTTCCTAGAAGGAAAGTGGGTGGGGAGACAGGTGAAACAGATAAAGTGCATTAAGAGTACACTTACAGGAATTAAGACTACAATTAAAAGCACCAAGAAATATATAGAATTGTTTAATCATTATATTGTACATCTAAAACTAATATAACACTGTGTTAATTGTATTCAAATTTTAAAAAATAAAATTTTTAAAAATTAAAAAATAAATGGAGTGTAAGGACCTGTTTAGCCAGAGGCTTCCATCCATTAAACAATAACCTTGTTGTTTAACCCTTAAACTGTCCCTGCTCTCCTTCCCCCAGGGGATTTACTTAAAAATAAGTCCTGGAAACCAGCTCCAGGTAACAAAGCCCAGATACAAGGGTGGGTCAGGCCAGGTGGAGACATCCGATCAGTGGGGGGGGGTTGCATACTGTCTCTCTAGCTACCAAGGAGTATGGGCCCCACCCTTTGGGAGCCTTTTGGGTGCCAATTCTAACCACGGTGTGATAGGCTAGTTCAAATATCTACTAGGGTAAATTGTAATTCATTTGGTCACCTAGCATCACTGTGCAGCTTTCTCTGTGTTACAATTTCACTGGCCACCTGTGCGTGGCTAGGCCCAATCACATGGCCTTTGCCCTTAAAAGCTAGTCTGTGAAGCAGAGAAAGGTCGCCCTCTCTGTAAGAGGCATGGCCCCGAATGTTCGGTCTGATTCTTGATGCTTGGTGCAGAATAAAGCTTTGCTTGACTTTCGCTTTATATCAGTCTCGCTCCTTTAATCACGGACCCATTATTGGGGGACCTAACAGGAGTAAAATGTGTCAACACTATACTATCACATATGATCTTGAAATTACAATATAGTATCTATATTTATTATATAAAATATAATATATATTTTATATATATAATATATAATATATAAATTATATAATAAAATATTTTGTGGGGCACCTGGGTGGCTCAGTGAGTTAAGCCTCTGCCTTCAGCTCAGGTCATGATCCCAGGGTCCTGGGACTTAGCCCCACATCGGGCTCTCTGCTCAGCAAGGAGCCTGCTTCCTCCTCCCTCTCTCTGCCTGCCTCTCTGCCTACTCGTGATCTCTGTCAAATAAATAAATAAAATCTTTAAAATAAATAAATAAAAATGGCTTTGTTTTTAAGCCACTTTACTGAGGTTGATAAAAAGCTGTATACATTTAATGTATACAACTTGATGAGTTTGGACATACTATATACCCTTAAAACCACTGCCACAATCTATTCCATAAATATATATATATATCACCTGCAAAACTTTATTCCTGCCTTATTATTATTGATAAGAACACTTCCCACAAAATCTACTCCCTCCGTAAATGTTTAAGTATATAACACAGTACTGTTTGCTATAGGCTCTATGCTGTACTGTAGCTCTAGAATGTTTTCATCTTGTTGAACTGAAACTATATACCCTTTGACTAATATGTCCCCTTTATTGCCTTCTCCCAGCACCTGGTAACCACCACTCCGCTGTCTGATACCATGAGTTTGACTATTTTAGATTCCTTGTTTAAGTGGAATCAAATATTGTCTGGTTCATTTCACTTAGCTTAATGTCCTTTGAGTTGATCCATGTTGTTACAAAGAGCAGAATTTCCTTCTTCCTAAGGCTGAATGATATTCTATTGTATGTATATACCACATTTTCCTTATTCATTCAGCTGTTGATGGACATTTAGGCTGCTTCCTTGTTTTGGATGTTGTGAAGAGTGCTGCAGTGATTATAAGGCTGCAAGTATCTCTTTGAGATCCTAATTTCAATTTCTTTGGATATATACCCAAAACTAGGATTGCTTGATCATTTAATTTTTTAAAAAGATTTTATTATTTGTCAGAGAGAGGGAAAGAACAATTAGGGGGAGCGGCAGGCAGAGGGAGAAGCAGGCTCCTTGCTAAGCAAGGAGCCCCATGTTGGGACTCGATCCCAAAACCCTGGGATCATGACCTGAGCCAAAAGCAGATGCCTAACTGACTGAGCCACCCCGGTGTCCCTATTTTTAATTTTTTTTGAGGAAACTCCATACTGTTTTCCATAGTGGCTACACCAGTTTACATTCCCACCAATGTGCACAAGTTCATATTTTCATCCTTGCCAACACTTTTTTTTAAATATAATATTGATCCTAACATGTGAGGTGATGTCTCACTGCAGTAAATGCTTTTTAAAGGAATGAACAGATTTAACTATGGAAAGAATAATGTGGAAAATGGGAGTAGTGTTATAGCATGGTGGAAATGATGGGCCTTTAAGATTTGAATCTGTTCTCTTTTGGAAAATAAGTCCTTGGGACAACAAATGGGACCTTGTAGAAGTCACTCCTCTTCTTCCATGTTAAAGGTGGAATTCAGATTAGACAAACTAGAATCCTAACAATACACTTAATATCACTATTAAGATGGACTCAGGATTTAGGGTTAGATTTTTCAATTTATTTTCTAAGTTTTTCTTACTGATGGTAGCTTTTTTTCCCTAGTCTTGGAACCCATACATTTCATCTATCCAACCAGTAGCAAACGAAACTGATATTTGACAAAGGGAATAGCAAAGTGATCAGATATGTAGTTCTTAAATACTGAAGGAGTGAGGCTGGAGGGGATGCAAATATATACAGACTTAGTAAAGATGCTCTGCAAGCTCATCAGCTCTTTAGAGAAGCACTGCAGAAAGACAGTATGTTCTTTCCAAAGATACAGAAAAACATGTTTATCCAGTAATGCCTAACTGAAAATAAAAGTTTTATTGTCAAATGTAACTTTCAGGACTATCCCCATATCAGAAAGAATCAATATTTTCTCAAGGTAAAGTGCATTGCGTAACAAGCTCTCATATTATTGAGTATTTTTCCACCATCCCAGTGAAATGTCAAGGATACATTGGCTGAAGTTTTCCATAGTCCAGATGTCCTTGAAAATCTCCTCTGTGCCTGACTGCAGAGAGCCAAATGATGCAAAGCAAACAATGACTGAAGTTCATGACATTATTAAAAGTGTCCGAAACTTGAGTGATCTCTGTTTCAGTAAGATTTTCCTCCATCAAGACATGTGTATTTCCAAAAATTATCTCTCTGATTCAAGAGAGGAAATAGCATCATCCTAGATGTCTAGATGGTAGCTGAGGATGTTCTAATTCTTTGGCTTAATCTAGTCTTCTGCTTAGTCAGACCAAGTCCCTAACATAACCTCTATTAAAATTACATGTTGGGGCACCTGGGTGGCTCAGTGGGTTAAAGCCTCTGCCTTTGGCTCAGGTCATGGTCTCAGGGTCCTGGGATCGAGCCCCACATGGGTGTCTCTGCTCAGCAGAGAGCCTGCTTCCCCCTCTCTCTCAGCCTGCCTCTCTGCCTACTTGTGATCTCTCTCTGTCAAATAAATAAATAAAATCTTTAAAAAAATAAAAATAAAATTACATGTTAAACTTTAAAAATGACATTACAAGTTTTTGTTGGCAGAAGTCTTATGGGTGATAAGAAATGGATACTATTTGAAAATACCATTACTTTCTATAAAATAAAATGCAACTTCCCCTTTTTTAGGAAAGAGAATTGAATTTTTTTAAAGTTAAAATGAGGCAAAGAGAGGATTTCTATATATTCGTATGTAAAAATATGTAAATACACTAAAGAATAGGATCTGCCCTTGACCTTTGTTAACCTCTATCATCTTTTCCACTGCTGTTCTCCATGTATACTCAGGTAACTGTATACCTATAGTCATTCCTTGACTACAAAGTTTCATGACACTGTTTCGCCCTGTCTTTTAAAAAATATATTTCTGAAACTAATAATACACTGTATGTTAATTAATTGAATTTAAGTAAAAAGTAGATTTTTAATAGTTATTTCCCCCTTTGAGTATGTATATTTGTCTCTGTCTCCTAGAGTTTTTCTTCTCTTTTCCTACCTCCCATTTCTTTCTCCTTTATTTGATCATAATATAAATCAGACAAATGATGGCCTATGGGCCAAATGCAGCCCATTGCTTGCCTTTTGTAAATATAGTTTTATTGGAACAGCACTATTCCAAGTTTGTTTATACACTTGTCTAGGTTTGTGTGTGTACGACAAAGAGAGTTGAGGATTTGCGACAGATACTATACAGTACAGCCTGTAAAACCTGAAATATTTATTCTTTACTCCTTTACCGAATAAGTTTAACAACTCGTTATATAGGTGATAGGTCTATCTTTCAAGTGTCTTTGTTGTCGGATGTAATGCAGATCTTTGGGCATCAGAGAAGTTTCCAAAGAGAAGCTTCCTGCCAGTATTTCCTAAAAGGAACAACTCTTTCCATATGGTGGAAAAAGTTGCCCTAAGCCAATTCCTTGGAAGTCCCTGGTGAGATATCTGAGAGTTGTGTTCGTTCTTATAAGAAGCTTATTCCATCAACTAAATTGCAAGTGGTGTGAGAGCTGGGATCTCTGCTGTTGTTTACCTTCCATTATCCCTTGTACCCAGCAGCCTATCAGTAGCACCATTGTTAGAATGAGACTGTTGTTGTTTACCTTCCATTATCCCTGTACCCAGCAGCCTAGCAGTAGTACCATTGTTAGAATGAGACAGGAAGAGACCCTGACTTATTTCCTGTACTACAGTCCTCTACCAACTCTGCCCCTACCTAAGGGTGAGAGGGTTACTTGGAACTCAGGTCTCTTCCAACTCATTCTAGAACATACTTCAGCTTCCAAGGTGTGTGCAAGTCTTTTTCTTGGTTCTGTGCTTTTGAGGGTGGACACTCTACTGGTGGGTGTAGCCCTGGGTCTGAGAATTGGTTAAGGAGCAGCTGTTTGCAGAGGAGATAGGTGGATGAAGGTTGGACATGTGGGTTGAATGTGCAAGTGTCTAGTATGTGACTCCTTTTAGAACAGAGTCAAGGTGAGGGGAAGTAAAGGGGGTCATACTGGAGACCAGCCCTCTTTTTTTTATTGTTGCAACTATAATATTTATTCTTTTTCCAATTCAAGTATAATTAACATATAGCGTTATATTAGTTTCAAGTGTACAATATGATTCAACAATTCTATACATTTCTTAGTGCTCATCTAGATAAGTGTACTCTTTATCCCTTTATCTATTTTGCCCTTCCTCCCACCCACCTCTGCTCTGTCAAACACGAGTTTGTTTTCTGTATTTAAGAGTCTGGTTTTTGTATCTTTTTTTCTTTGTTGCTCATTTGTTTTGTTTCTTAAATTCCACATATGAGTGAAATCGTATGAGACCAGCCCTTTCTTTATTGCTCAAGATAGGAGGACAGAACATACACTATTTCTCTGCTGACCTGATTTACAACCTTATCTGGGACCCACAAATTTTAGATTCCACTTGGCCTAGCAGACTGCTTTATTTAATCAAGGCAATAAAAATAAATTTGTCAACTGTTTTATAATTTGAAAACAATAGAATGTTCTAAAGATATTATAATCATATTTCTTATATGATTTTACATAATAACAAGGATTTTTTTAGCTGCTGCAAAAATATTTGTTACTATATTTATTATATAATTCATTTATTACTTGTGTTTATATAATAAATACATAATATGTTATAAATCTAGATAACTGAGTGCAATGATTACCAGACTTTTGTTTTCATCAGAATTAATGAAAGTGTTAATTTAAAATGCTATTGGAAATAAGTTAAGAGTCTTGGCACCTACATCAGATGCCTAAATACCAAAAAATTATTTTTTCTGTTGCATGGCACCTGGCATTAGCTGAACTATTCTCTATTTATGTATTATGTCTGTTGACACTGGAACCGCCCAGAGGCTTACACTTATATTCAGTTGCTTCTCTGACTCAGCAGTGGCTCTAGTTGGATTCTTTTTTCTCTTTTTTTCTGCCGAAGGAGAGATAAAGGTCTTTGGAGGCATTTCCTGGGAAAACATGAATCTAACATAGCTTCAGGTAGAAGCCCTATCCCCAAAGGCCAACCAATATTCCCCCAGGATGCACATCCATACCTGGGCTTCTTCCAGATTAAAGTCTGAGGGAAGTCTGAGGGCTCTCCCACATGTCTACCATGGCTGAGTGGCAATCAAGATAATTTTGTGCTTTAAGTTTTTTTTTAAATAGTCTCCAACATAGGCATGTGATCACTTGTGATCATAAGTAGTCTATCCATATGCTATTTTTGACAACATTTCACCTTTGGTAAATTAACTCTTCCAGAGCACATGGGCTTTTCTCTTCAAGTTGACATGTGACCACTGGAGTACTGTCTACACACAGAACTCCAAAGTTTCATGAACAAGTTATCTGATTCTGTTTCAAAGCATAACTTCGACACTTCAGCAAGCTTGCAAAAGAGGAACATTTATAGAGAAAGCAATCTTATTAATACTAATTTTCTGTGCGGTAACGTTACCCAGGTGGCTCAAAAGAGTTAAGGCACCTCCCTAAGTGTCCAACTTACTAGTAGCAAGTACCTGAGAAACTGGAGAGTAAAGAGCCCAACATCAGTTAAGTCAGAAAAATCTGCAGCAAATCATACATCCTTGCTTATGTAAGTCCTACGAGTCCAATAAATCTTTATGTTCAGAGAACTTATAGCTTAGGGCATGAAAAGAATGACTTACAACTTAGATATTTGGTTTTTAAGCATTATGTTTAATAGACTGAATTGTTTAGTCCTGACAAAACAAAAGTATTAGATGACAGGTTCATATCCTGTCCTTCAGATCTGGAATGATTCCCAAATTATGCCTCTTGCCCTACAGTTGTACATAACAGCTATCATCTCAACAGTTGCTAATGTAGCATTGGCACTGCAAAAAAATAAAATAAAAAACCCACCTCCTGGGGGTGCCTGGGTGGCTCAGTCAGTTAAGCATCTGACTTAATTTTGTCTCAGGTCATGATCTCAGGGTCATATAATCAAACCCTGTGTTGGGCTGCCAGCGCAGCAAGGAATCTGCTTGGGATTCTCTCTCCTTTTCCTTCTGTCCCTCCCCTCTCCATGTTCTCTCTATCTCTCTAAAATAAATGGATAAATCTTTAAAAAAAAAGCCACCTCCTGTATTGTTCAAAGTGGGGCCATTATACTGAAGTTTTGCTAATTCTATGAAAAACTTGCCTCGCATTTAAATAGGACTACCTTCATAAAAGAAGCATGAAACCACAGGAAAATAATAAAATTATAAAACTAATAAACTAATAAAAACTAATAAAAAGTAGTTCCTCATAGGAAAGGGAAAAGTGGGACCTGGCTGAACCTGGGACAAAGTAGGGGGGAATACATTTTGCTATATCTTTCAAAAATATTTTTCATTTTAGACTTGATTATATTATATATTCAAAAACAAAATTCAAAAATTAAATAAGTAAAAGTAGCTGATCCAATAGAAAACTGGGCAAAAGTCTTGGACAGATATTTTTCAAAAAAAAAAAAGATATCCAAATGGCCGATAAAGATTTTAAAAAGGTACAGAACTCAATCCATCATTAGGGAAACACAAATTAAAATCAAAATAAGGTGCCACATATCAACTAGAGTAGTAAAAAAAAAAAAGAAAGAAAAGAAAGGAACATGTTTGTGAGGATGTAGAGCAACTAGAATTCTCATACACGGTCAATGGGAATGTGAAATTGTTTAACCATTTTATAAAAGTGGCAGGATCTCCTAACGTGAATATATGCATACCCAGTGATCCAGAAATTCTGTGTGTGTGCCAAAGGCATGTACTAGAATGATCACAGAAGCACTGTATATAGCTGCTGCAAACTTTAGAAACCACACAAATACTAATCTACAGTTAAGCCGATAAATATCCATATAATGGAATGTCTTAGGTTAATGAGAATGCACTCTATGACTATGTACAGCAAAAGAGATTGAATGAATCTCAAACAAAATAATGAATCACAAACAAAATAATCTAGATATAGAGTATACTTGATAGATTTGATTTATGTAAACCGAAAAAGCAAAACCCCCCAAAATAACCTTATACAGCTAAAAGCAAGGATGGTGCTTCCCACCTTTGGGAATGATGTGCAGAATGGTTCCACAGCTGTGCCGCGCCGGTGAATATGCATCAAGTTTGGATGTGGGTGCTTTCTTATCCCTAAATTGTTTGTACAAATACGCAGAGGCACGTTAGAACTGTGTGATCCAGGACGCAAAGAGTTACTTCAGCTTTAGCGGAGTGAATTTGTCAAAGCAATGCGCAGTATTCCAAAGCCGTAGAACATACAGTTACAGAATGTGACAAATATTACTTTCTGTTTGGAGCATCGACTATAATTCAAGATCCAGTCAGAGCTCAACGAACTGTGAGTGAGATTTCACAGGATTGTGGCAAAGCTGCCTCTGGAAGCCCATAAGCATAAATCCACAGGTTTATTGCTCAATAAGGGCCTCCTTCATCACACACTGAAATGATCCCTGTTAGGCTACTTTTGAAAAGCAAACTTTAAAAAGGAGAAGGGGGGGGGGGAAACTCAGCTTGCCAAAATTGAGTCATCAACCGCTAAAAGGTCAGAACTTTGAAGCTGATGGTGCTGCTAAGTGGAAGAGCCTCCTGAGAAAGAGAACTTAAGCCCTAACCTTGATGAGTCTTGGACTAGCATCCAAAAAAGAGAACTTAAGAGAGACCCTGCGGCTCATGAACTAGATGCCTGAGAGCTTTACTCATGCCTTAGCGTGCCCAGGAAGAAATAATGGCTTGTCTCCTCCGTATGTGTCATGTTCAGCCAACCACACCAAAAGCAAGAGGGAAGCTGGCAGTTTCACTGGGAAGACAGAGCATATGCTATTCTCACTTTCATTGTTTTGATCATTGTGTTTCCCAAAGAAGCAGCAGTTGGGGCAGAAATGTTGATAGAAGTAGGATTAAGTGGTCTGGGCTTTGCCAGGATTGGAAAACAATACCATGCAGTGCCAATATGTTAGTCACTGGTTACATGTGCCTATATTCATATAAATAAAATAAATAAATTCATATTCTCAGTAACGCTAGCCACACATTGGTTACCAAACTGGTTATCTCTGACTACAGAATATTTTCATCTTGCAGAAAGTTCTACTTGACAGCACAACCTTGGGCCAGAGATCAGAAAACCAAGTCCCATAGGCTAAATCCAGCCAGGAGCGTTTGTAAATAATATTTTATTGGAACATTCATTAATGTGTTGTCTCTGGTTGTTTCTGCACTAGAAAGGCAAAGCTGGTTAGCTGCAATGGAGACTTCTTGTCACAAAGCCTAAAAGGTTCAGCATCTGGTCCTCTTCAGAAAATGCTTGCTGATCCCTGCTTCAAGCAACTTTTGATCAAACCAGTTTACAGATTTTGCATAGAAATGCCCAAAGACCTCATAAAAATACCGGAGGCATTCAATCAGTCCTCTCAAAAGACTACATAGACCATACCTTCAGGCTCTAAATAAACACAAGAAATGTGAATTAAGAGACCTATTTGGCTGTTTAGTTAAAAGTAGGGACAAACTCCCTGGGGAAGATTTTCAGGTCCATCACTGAGCACCCATTTGATGTCTTACATTATGCTTAGTGCTGATGGAAGAAGAAATACCACAAATCTGCCCTCAGTGGGCTTCTTGTTCTTTAGGAAGAAAAGCAAATTAGTTGCTTCCTATTTTCAGTCATTTGTCAAAGTGCTAGAGATCTGCTACTCTATAAAGCACACGCATTTCTCAATAAGGACCCAGAGGTGGGGGCTTTTCTGCATACATGGTGCCGAGGGGCACGTGGTAGTGACCATGGTGCCTCTTCCCCCAAGGCTGAAGAAAGTCCAAAGGTGGTGGGAACTTCAGTTCTGTTCCCCTGGAAACAGATGCCAAGATGAGGATTTAAGTAGTTTATCTGCAAGGTGATTCTGGAAATCACTGGAGCAGGAGTGGGAAAATGAGGCAGGGAAAGGAAGTAAGCCAAGTCAGACTGCAGTCATGAGCATATTATCCGTGCGGGTGACTGTGGCTGAATCCCACTGGGGATCTCTGGGAGTCAGTGTAGAGCATGTCTCGGAGTTTTCCTACCTCAGGGTGACCAAGCAGTGTTGTTTATTCACCAACTCCCATCTCCAGTGGTTGAGAGCTTCTTCCCAATACATCAACGCCACACCATACCCACAACATATCACACACACACAGACCCCTCAGGCCTGTCCTACACGCATGCTGAGCATGTTCATGCAGCTAGAGGAAGCCCCCAAGTACAGAGTCCAGGTGCTGGCAGCAAGAGAAGCCTGTGAGGTGTTCTGTCTGCACTGAAGTGAACTGGAGTCTCTCAGGAAGTGACAGGAGGCTGAACTGACACTTTCCATCTTTGAAGACCCTGTCAGAATCCTGTGATGCCGGCTGTCCAGCCCTGAGACACTGCTGGCAGCAGCAGAGGAAAGAGTGGCTCTAAGCTTCCTGCTGACCATATCTACCTTATTCATCACTATGTGGTTGGGAGAATGCCCAGGAGGTAGCAGATGCTTAATACATGTTTGTGAAATCAGTAAGTGATTAGACCTTCATTGTGGATTTTCTCAATACTCACTGAATTTACTTGTCAGAAAATATTTTTAAAGGGATACAAACAGAGTAGATTGGATTTTACTCCATAACTGGGGTATGCAAGATAAATCACATTATTGTATTTTTCAAATACAATTTTTCAAATACTCAGGTCTTGATACTTACAGAACACAGACCCAAAATCATTGATTCCTTCATAGTCTGGAAAAATTCCATTCCGTATGAGTTGGCCACTTACCTCTCAAGCCATCTCTCCATCTACACCTTTAAAACGCAAGCATATTTCTATTACAGATTCTGTCCAGAAAGTGGAACCATCCTCAAAGAATATAAACAGCTTCAAGGCAAGGCCTGGTTATGTTCTTGAAATGGATAAAGGAGATACACACACACACACACACACACACACACACACACACAACCACACACACACACGTACATGTGCGCATAAGCGAGCTCAGTAGTATCTCAGGAAATTTTCCTTATCACAGGTTGTGTTCTCCAAAATCACACCCCAAGACGGACATGAGAGTACCAGATATTTACTAAGGATCAACTCATGAAGGGAAGGGAGAGGAAGCATGATTGAGAAGAGGAAGAACTTGAACATGCAGGTCCTTCAGAGCCTTGGCTGATCTGGCACAGAGCTCTATGATGAATAGTACTTATCAGATTGAGGCTGAAATGCCTGAACCTGTCTACTTCTGCTGTGCTCAGTCACCATAATGTCTGCCTTGGACGAGGCAGCTCTCAACAGCTGAAGCTGACCAGGGAGGAGCGGACAGCTGAAGGCTGCCTGCTAAGCACACACCCCAGAGCTAGGCAGCAACTCTTCCCTTGAAGAGAGATCCATTTGGCACCTTCCCATGCCTATCACAATCTTGCTGCAGAAAGATAAACAGTTCTGTTCTCTAAACGTCTGACAAGCTAATAATATATTTTAAGTAGATAGCACTTCATAGTTTAAAAGTTTTTCCATATAACAAGATCCTGTTTTAACACTTACATATAAGGAAAATACTATTATCTCAAGTTTACAGAACAGAATTGCAAAACCAGAGATGGTCATTGGCTTGTGATCAAATGGTGAGGGTGGGCCTCAAAGTTAGCACTAGTCCTCTGGACTAAATCCTGTCTACCACCTGTTTTTGTAAATGAAATTTTATTGGGTTTGTTTCTGGGCTCTCTATCCTCTTCAGTGATCTAGAAGTCTATTTTCGTGCCAGTACCATACTGTTTTGATTACTATAGCTTTGTAGTATATCTTGAAATCAGGGGCTGCGATATATTCAGCTTTGTTTTTCTTTCTCAAGATTGCCTTGACAATTCGAAGTCTTGCATCATTCAATACAAACTTAGAATTATTTGCCCTAGTTCTGTTAAAAAAAAAAGTATTGATATTTTGATAGGGACCACACTGAATTATACTGCCAATTAATCTATGACAAAAGAGACAAGAAGATACAACAGGGGAAAACACAGTTCCTTCAACTAATGGTGCTAGGAAAAGTGGACAGGCCTTAGCAAAAGTTTTCTGAATGTGTCTCCCCAGGGAAGAGAAACAAAGGCAAAAATGAAAACTATCAGGACTATACCAAAATCAAAAGCTTTTGCATAGTGAAGGAAACCATCAACAAAATGAAAAAGCAACCTACTGAAGGGGAGAAGATATTTGCAAATGATAGCCAATGGGAGATGAATATCCAACATACATAAAGAACTTGTATAACTCAACACCAAACAAACACCAACAATCCAATTAACAAATGAGCAGAGGACCTGAATATTTTTCCAAAGAAGAAATACGGATGACCAACCAATACATGAAAAGATGCTCCATATCACTAATCACTGTAGAAATGCAAATCAAAATCACAATGAGAAGTCATTTCCTACCACCCAGAATGGCTATTATCAAAAAGACAAGAAATAACAAGTATTCGCAAGGATGTGGAGAAAAAGGAACCCTAATGCACTACTGGTGAGAATGCAAATTGGTACAACTACCGTGGAAAAGAGTATGGAAGTTCCTCAAAAAATTAAGAATAGAAATAGTGTATGATCTAGTAATGCCACTATTAGGTATTTACCAAAAGAAAACAAAAAAACTAATTCAAAAGGATATACTCAACCCTAGGCTTATTGCAGCACTATTTGCAAGCAACCCAGTGTCCACTGATGAATGAATAAAGCAGATGTAGTATACACACACACACACACACACACACACACATGAATATTACTCATCCATGAAAAAGAATGAAATCTTGTTATTTGTGACAGCATGGATGGACCCGCTAAACAAAATGTCAGAAAAAGACAAATGCTCTATCATTTCATTTATATGTAGAATCTAAAAAACAAAGCAAATGAACAAACCATAGTAACAGGTTCATGAATACGGAGAACAAACTGGTGACTTCAGGGTGAGGGAATGGGTGAAATGGGTGAAAGGGATTAAGAGGTACAAACTTCCAGTTATAAATAAGACACAGAGATGAAAAATACAGCACAGGGAATATGGTCAATAATATGGTGAAAGATAATACCTACATGTATCATGTGAACACTATATAATATGTAAATTGTCAAACTGCTAAGTCATACTCCTACAACTAATATAATATTGTATGTCAACTATACTTCAGTAGTAAAAAAAGATTTATTGGAACTCAGACCATTCATTTAGATGTTGTCTCTGACTACCTTCTTGCTATAATGCCAGAGTTGAGAAGCTGTGGATGGAGACAGTCTGATCCACAAGGCCTAATATCTAGTAACTGGTTGTTTACAGGTCACTATTTTACCTTCCTACAGCGTTCTACACAATCCCTTATTTAACTCTGAAACACAGTAAACAGAGATCACTGTCCGAGAGATCCCTAGCAGCTAGCAGGTAAGGAATAGGAGTCCAGTGTAAATGGACAAGACTAAATTGCATGAGTGTTCAAGACTGTGGTCAGCTGGAGAAAGCATTGCTTTAATGATGCTGCCTCTTAACAAAAGTTACCAAGATATCCAGTCACCAAGTGGCTCTTGCTTCCAGACAGCACCCAAACCAGAAACGACCCTCGCCTTCTCAAACCCTCCTCAGAATCCCTCAGCAGAAGTTCAAAGTTTAGGTATTTGTGGTTTCCTGATATATGTTCTTCTAAGCTACAGCAAGTTAAATAAAGCTTAACTATACTTGCATTTCAGGTGGTCTGTGGCTGGTACATTTCAGCATAAAAAATAAGGAAAGGCTTCAGGAATTATCATTTGAGGCTGGTATTAAAAATGGATTATTTAGGGCGCCTGGGTGGCTCAGTTGGTTAAGTGACTGCCTTTGGCTCAGGTCCCAGGGTCCTGGTATTGAGTCCCGCATCAGGCTCCCTGCTCAGTAGGGAGTCTCCTTCTCCCTCTGACCTTCCCTCCTCATGCTCTCTGTTCTCTCTCATGCTCTCTCTCTCTCTCTCTCTCTCTCTCTCAAATAAATAAATAAATAAAATATTAAAAAAAGAAAATGGATTATTTACCCATATGCAAGAGGTGAGTATGGGTGGGGATGGATGGTGGGCATAAGCACAGACAAGAAGAAAGCAGAGGACAGGATTAATTAGGACAGTATGTTAAGAGTTCAGGCTACAAGTAGGTAGAGTAGCATGGATAGCTAGAAAGGTGTCGTATGTGTGGAGGGGGGTCTTATTGCAAAAGGTTTGGTCTGCCAAATGAAGGATATTAACAAACCATGGGGAACCCTGAACATTTCTGAAAAGAGGAGTAAGGAGCTCCGAGCTATGCATTAGGCCATTAGGATTTCTTTGAATATCCCTGCGGGCAAATCCACAATGAAGTACTTTTCTGGAGATTGAAAAATTGGTTGGTCTTCTGGGAAGCAGTAGCAAGAGGGGAGACTTGGTTTAACTAAAAAAAATTTCACAAAAATCCAGTTGCTACTAATAATCAAATATTTCCTTTTTTGATTTGTGTTGTTTTGGTGAGCCCCTGAATAGCAGTTTAAAGTGTTTAATTGGTTTTCCTCTGTTCAGTTTTATTAAGCTGTCCTGGGCTCTTGAGTCGGCAAACTTAGCGTTTTTTTTTTTTTAAGCTGAGCTTGCTTTCTCTAGAAGGTTTTTCCTCCAGTTTATTCAGCTTAACTTTTCATATCTGATGCTGAACACTCACCAGCTGCTGGGCATGCAGGAAAAAAGAAAAAATGTTTCAGTAATGGTATCTGAAGTTTTCCATTTTGCCTTAGAATATGTTCAGCTCAAAGAAAAACAGTGTGAACAAGTTTCCCTCTGCTGTTGGACAATATGCCCAATAATTAACTTGTTGTGAATGCCTGAGGGTATCACCCTCTCCCACAGCATGCAATGAGAGGAAAAAAAAAAACACAGGCAGGGGCTCAGGAGAACTAGTCAATATCATCTCTTTGCCACTCACCAGCTATGTGATCATGCGTGTAATGACTTTTGATGATTGACACCCCAACATCCATTCCTTCTCAATGATGACTCCAAATCAAATGATTACTCCCAACCCTGGATGCGTACAAGAATCACCTCTGCCACTTGCTAACACTTCACACACATTTCATGAGACATAGCTAGGGTGAAAACCTCTAGTTTAAATGAACCATTGTTACAGATCATTTGAATAATCTTCTCATTCTTGGTGACTGACTCATGAGACTTAAAGGCAAAGGAGAGCTAATTCTTATTGAGTGCTTACTGTATCAGCTAGCCTTTGTGACATAAGAAACCATCCTAAAACTTAGTGGCTTCAATCTACGTTTTATCTCATGAGTCTATGTGTTAATTGCCAGGTTCTTCAGGTCTGGGCTGACTCTGCTGATCCATGCTGAGCTTACATAGGAGTCTGGAGTCAGCGGGAGGGATGAATGGTGACTGGCTGATCTAGGATGCCTCATTCAGAGGCCCAGCTGTTGCCCGGGGCAACCAAAGCAATGTGTTTCCCCTACCCTGGGCTGCTACTTATGATAGCAGTGTTCAAGAGCGACAAGGAGGGTGCCTGGGTGGCTTAGTCAGTTAAGCATCTAAGACTTGATTTCGGTTCAGATCATGATTTCGGTGTTGTAAAACTGAGCCCCACATCGGGCTCCACGCTCAGAACAGAGTCCGCTTGCCCCTCTCCCTCTGCTCCTCCCTATCCTCCCTTCCTCTTTCTCCCAATAAATAAATAAATTAATTAATAATAAAAATCAGTCTTAGAAAAAGAGCAACAAAGAAAGGCAAGTCCTAACACGCAAGTGCATTTCAAGTCTCTGCTTGGTCATGCCCAGTATCATTCTCTTGACCAAAGTAAGTTACATGGCTGAGTCCAGGGTCAGCAGAGAATGGGACTACCCTAGGGATGTGGCTACAAGGAGATGTGAACAAACTGGTAGCTACTGTACTCACCACGTGCCAGATAATGTTCTAAGCTCTCTGCAGTAATACATTTGATCCTCTGCAAACTCAATGAGGCAGACAAACTGTACTAATTCCATTTTGCAGTTGAGGAAAATGAGACACGGAGAGGTTAAATAACGTGCCCAAAGAAGGTTACACAGTGACTAAGTGGCAACATTATTATTTGAACCCAGTCAAGCTGGTTCTAGATTTCACATTCAGAATCAAGATATCATATATAGCTGAAGTGTATAAGGGAAACTATTCCTCACTATTAAGGAGGATATACAGGAAGAAACACTCCTTCTCTTTCCCTGGACATTGGCCCATGCGGATGTGTGGCTTGGGTGCAGGGACAGTCATCTTGCCAATACCCACCCAGAGCCAAGAGAACTGCCAACAGCCAGAGTTCTGATAACCTGTGGAGAAGACCACCTTGTTTTTTGTTATGTGAAATAATAACACTCTTCATTGAAAAATCAGAGTGAGTTAAACTTCCCTGAGACTTGAAATTTAAAGGATATTAATTTTCAACGGCTAAGTCTCATACCTCTCCAGGACTTGATTTCTTCATATTTAAAATATAAGTCTTGAATTAGATGATTGCTGAAGTTGTTCCCACTATTTTTTTTTTCTTTTTTTCTTTTTTTTAAGATTTTATTTATTTATTTGACAGAGATCACAAGTAGGCAGAGAGGCAGGCAGAGAGGCAGGCAGAGAGAGAGGAGGAAGCAGGCTCCCTGCCAGGCAGAGAGCCCGATGTGGGGCTCGATCTCAGGACCCTGAGATCATGACCTGACCCGAAGGCAGAGGCTTTAACCCACTGAGCCACCCAGGTGCCCCAGTTGTTCCCACTATTAATATTTATAATTTTAATGACACCATAGATAAGGAAACAAATTTGGTTGTTGATGATGGCAGAGGGTCTATACACTAGCAAAAAGCTTAAACACTGGCAAATATTTAGCTTTGTTTTTATCTTAGTTTTCTGTAGTTGCTGTGACAAATAACTACAAACGGTGGCTTAAAACAACACAAAACTTGCTGTCGTTCAGTTCTTTAGTTTAGAAGTTCACCCCAGATGTCATTGGGCTAAGACAGAGGTGAGGCAGGAAACACACTCCTCTCTGAGCCTCTAAGGGGAAATCTGTTCCCTTGTCTTTTCCAGTTTTCAAGACCATCAGCATTCTTTGTGTTGTGGCTCATTCTTCCATCTTCAGAATCAGCAAAGACTGAGTTCTCACATCACATTTCTCTCTCATCACAGCCCACAAAGTCTCTCTGTTCTTAAGAAATCTTTTGATTAGACTAGGTCCACTGGAGAATCCAGAATAATCTCTCCATACCAAGTCTCTAACTTAGCCTTTATTGCATATTCAAAGTCCCTTCTGTCATGTAGGATAACATATTCAGGGGGGGTGTAGGAGGGTGGTGGTTATTCTCCCTACCACAGTTTTCTTGGCAAATGTGCTTAACCATTACAGTACATAAATACTTTCTCAACTCTAAGAATATCCTATTCAAAAAATTCCTAACCATGGAAAGCACACAGAACACTGTAAAATTATCTATCACCTACTATCCAGAGTTAGGAACAGTAGTATTTTAGCCAATATCCTTTAGCCTCTATGAATGTAAGATTTTTGACAAAAATGGATTCAAAGTGTACATATCTTCACTTTCTTGTCACTTACCACTAAACTATGAACTTGCAAAAACTTGGCTTAATTTTGATGGCTACATAGCATTCTGTCAAGTAGACAGAACTTATGCGATCTGTTTAATGAACCCCTTCTTCTTGGACATTTACACTGCTGGTAAACTCTCACTCTTAACAGCAAATATTCTTGCACATACATTTGTACATAAATAGTTGGGTACATTCTTTAAGACCAGAATAATATAGTGATTAAAATCTTGGGGTTTAAAATTATCCTAAAATTTATATGGAACCATAAAAGACCTTGGATAGCCAAAGGAATATTGAAAAAGAAAGCCAAAGTTGGTGGCATCACAATTCCGGACTTCAAGCTCTATTACAAAGCTGTCATCATCAAGACAGTATGGTACTGGCACAAAAACAGACACATCGATCAATGGAACAGAATAGAGAGCCCAGAAATAGACCCTCAACTCTATGGTCAACTAATCTTCGATAAAGCAGGAA
>PISX010028604.1:0-21287 GCA_004024625.1 Mellivora capensis | reverse complement strand
TAATGGACATTGGGGAGGGTATGTGCTATGGTTAGTGCTGTGAAGTGTGTAAACCTGGCGATTCACAGACATGTACCCCTGGGGATAAAAATACTTTATATGTTTATAAAAAATAAAAAAAAAAATAAAAAAAAAAAGACCTGATCAGTAGAACATTGTCAGTTTGGTTGAGTGGCCTGGGAACTTGTCCAAGAAGACCATTTATATCCCACAATTCTAACTTTAATAAGTTAGAAGAGAAGAGGGCAATCATGGGAACTGGAATGGAGTGGGCCTTGGAAAAATTGTGTCATGAGCAAGCTTGCCTTCAACATTTGCCCACATTCCTTTTTAAGTTTACTTCTTCCTTCCCATAGCAGTGCCCAGTCCATTAGGCTCCTGCCAGGTGTATCTCATGTTTTGAAGTTGGCAAGTGTGACTATAAGAAGAAAAGGAAATCCTCTAACAGTGAAGTCTAGACCTTTCCTACATTAAATGCGCCATCAGATGTGGCTCTGTAACTTCTAAGATTTAAAAAGAACATAAGGTGCCTGGGTGGCTCAGTCATTAGGCATCTGCCTTTGGCTTGGACACTGATCCCAGGGTCCTGGGATCAAGGCCTGCATTGGGCTCCCTGCTTGGTAGGAAGCCTGTTTCTCCCTCTCCCACCCCACTCCCCCCGCTTGTGTTCTCTCTCTCACTGTCTCTCTCTGTCTAATACATAAATAAAATATTTTAAAAAGAAGCTAAAATTAGCAGTCAAAATATAAAAAGAAACAGAAAGGGGTGAAATTCATATTTGTAGCAAGAGGTCCTAATTAGAACTCAGTTCTAAAATCAACCAATGAACTAAATGAACAAAGCATTCTGTTGATGGTAGAAGTTAAAGCAAATTATGACTTCAAATGTGCTTGCAAATGATTTCTGTCTAGCAAGAAAGAAAAACTTGAATTCAGACTGTGCTTGTGTTTTTATGAACAACAGATTATTTACCCAAATATTAATAATTCACTCCATGATTCTTAAGGAAAATTGTAAAGTGATTAAAATGCAGACATGTAAGATTAAAAACCTGTATGTTTACTTGGTAATGTGAACTCTTTCCGTTTTTAGCCAGGGTGTCATTCTTGTAGATTTTAATTCTTTGGGAAATATTGCTCTTCTCAAAGATTTAGCCTGGGTGTATGGGACCCACAATGTGGAGATGTGTGTGTAAGCAGTCATCTATAGGGAAACGAGGCTGTACACAGGCAGGAAATTCACCTCACACCAGATGAAATTCGCTCATAATCTCCTGGGTAAACAGCTTGGGATTATGTTCGAGAGAGTCCCCTGCAACAAAAAATTATCTGGCCTATAAATGTCAATAGTGCCATGACACCCTGTTATAGATGAAGAAACTCTGCCTAGACCGGCTAAGAAATGTGTCCAAGGACCCACAGCCAGCAGGTGACTGTGTAGCACTTGGCACCTAGAGGGCTCTGAACCAAGAGCCTTCTGCATCCAGTCTGGAGTGAAGGCTCCAGGCTTCCTGACTCATGACAATGCACATAAATTTGCTTTTTTTCCCCTTTAAACTAAGCACTCTTAATTTTTCCCTACTAAAATTGAGTTCAGCTGTCATAAAGAGTATAAAGGGCTTTGCTTATTTCCCCCCCAGTATAATTTCATTTAAGCATTGAAATTGGGCTCATTTTTATTCTATTTTCAGCCCAGGATTGAGGTGCCTTAGATGATTCTTAGATTAGCTCTGTCTAATTAAGGGTCGGTGCATTGTGTTCTAGACTGTCTTCCATCATTGTGGCATGCCAGTGTAGTATCCTAGGTGTCTATTGTGTCCCTTGTCATCTTTCTCCTATCAACTCCTTCCCCCCACTGATTTTATTTCAGTGGTTTCTAATGGGCCACGAATAATGCTTTTTAAATGACCAAAATAGCCTAGAAAGGGACAGAATGTATTTGAGAAGGCAAAATTCAGGTCTGATTACATATTGGACAAATAAGAAACAAAAAGGTATACAGAATGATACCCAATGAGAAAGAATAAATAAGCAAATATGAATAACACCTTTTGTATTAATAATATGTAGCTATATTTCCAATTAGAAATTTTACTTCTATACATTTCTCACCTGAGAAAGGATTTGATATGATTTATAAAACACTCACTTTACAGAATTTGTAAATCTGGAAAATAAATGTTAAGTTTCTTAAGATGTATTTCATTAGATTTATGGTCTTTTTGGCTTTGCATTTCTAATCATCTCATGTTTGGAATACCCCCAATCCTCTTAACATGTTTGCCTGCTGCTAATGAAACGTCCCTCACATTTTTCCTCCATCAGGGTACACCTTCTAAAATTTAAATTTGATCATATCATTATTCTGCTTAAAATTCTTCAACTCTTTCCATAAACTTTTCAAAGCACCTGTTGAAATATGTGAAGACCTCCACCCACCCAACAAACTTCCCCTTTCCTTCCAGGCTGCCCTAACGCAGGCCAAAAGGAACAATTTGTAGTTTCTTGTCCAAGCCAGCCTTTTTGGTGCCTGGCTACATTTGCATTTCGAGTAGGCTCACTGCAGACTGTGTACCCAACAAACTCACTTATTTTTTAAAATACAAATAATCCCCTTCTGTAAAATCTCCCATAATAACCCATACATTCCTCTATTACAATATTGAACTATATTGTGTTTTAATTAATCTATTTACCCACCTGACTTGTCCACTAAATGTTGAACTCCTCCTCGGCAGAACCTTCCTGATCATGTTTGAACACTCTGAATTTTACATTCTGGTATATAGTAGATGCTCAATGAATATTTTTAGAGCAAGAGAGTAAATAAGTAAATGATGAATATATCAAATTACACTAGAGTCAAATTTAATCAGTAAATTTCAAGAGCTCTTCATCTCTTAATCTTTTTTTTTAAGGCATTCTGTAAAGAGTTTTATCTCAAAGTTTGTTTATAGCATATTTAAAATGTAATTGAGGATATTATTATAGGCTAACCAGACAATTGCCTATACTCATTATTGTGAAGATTGAAGGACTATTTTGATAAGCAAATAGAATATAGAAATGCATTCAAAATAAACTCAAATAGCATGACTTGAAGTGCTGTGTTATCTCAAAATTTCATTAGACTGCAAACATATTTCCAGTATTCATCAGTCCGGTGGTGAATAACTGCTAGAGCAATATTTTCAAATCCCACTTTTAAAGAAGTCTTTTACCAGCTAGAAGGAGGCTAGTTTCTGCTGAATGATTTCATATTTTATGTGTATATTTAGAGGACTAAATTGAGCTTAGCTTTAGTCATGCTTACTTTAAAGAGAAAAAAAAGCAATAATTTTCTTCCAGAAAGGTCCTTCTGGTCATTTTCTTTCCATGTAATTAGTAACTTGTGAGAGTCCTGTTATTTAGTTAGTATTCATCATAATTTCCTGCCCTGAAAAAAAATCTCATACATTAAGTTCCAAATTTTGCACAATGTTTGTTGTATAATGTGCACCAAAAAAAATGAGGAAGAAAATTACCTTATGAGGAACAGCTGTACTGTGAGGTTTTTATTTTTTTTAAGACAACAGAAAATCTTATAGAAATGGAGACAGTAAGAAATTGGGTAGCCACAAAAAGGTAATATTTCATCAAACTAAATTCCTTTTTTTTTTTTTTTTTTTTTTTTTAGATTTTGTTTTCTGATTTGAGAAAAAGAGAGAGTGAGGGAAAGAGCCTAAGCAGGGTCGGGGGTGGGGAGAGGGGCAAAGGGAGAAGCAGACTCCCCGCGGATCAGGGAGCCCATCACAAAGCTCCATCCTAGGGCCCTGGGATCACGACCCAAGCAGAAGGCAGACACTTCAAACCAAATTCTGATGGAACAAGTCAAATCACAGTATGCTGGATGTCGTGTGACTTTCCAGTTATCAAACCTTCACACATTCAGGGGGCTCCAGATATGGGAGCATCTCAGTATTACTCTCAACTTTAGCATTGATTTGTGACTTTTCTTTGTAAAATGAGAAGAAATGGTTGCTTGCCCCGTAGTGTCAAGGCAGTGTTTAAAGGAGCTATGTGAGCTTCTTCTGACAACTATAAAGCCAACCCTCTTTTGCCCAGAGTGAATTCAGAAGTAGTAGTAGGCTGAGGGACCGCTAAAAACATGGGCCAAAACAGAAATAAACCGATACTATGGCAGCAAACTCCTAAGGGGGGAACCAGGCTCTGGGGGAAATAAATCAGTACTTTACCTTGACATCAGATAATTTTAAAACAAGGCGATTTAAAAAAAATAGTTTTGAGGATTATCATTTAGTATTTTCAAATGCATTTTTAAAGTTTATGCCAAAGATCTAATATCCCATTGAAAAGAAAGCTTATGCATAGGTTATTGAAATAATGTTCTGAGGAACACTATTCTTACAGGAATCCACTAGAGGGCAGTACATAGCAAGCGTTATGGCTGATTGCCGGGAATATTGATTCATTTCAGAGAACATAACCTGAATATCATATTACAGCTTAATTTTTAAAAATGACATACAGTTCTACTGTCTGTTTTAAAGTTTAAAAATATTTCCCACATTAGGTGCCGGGATAAGTCTGCGTATTTCCATTTGGTGTGAAGAATGATGGGGCTGAGTATATGTTGAAAGCATTTCTGTCTTCCTGACAAATCAAAGTGTGAATTCAAGTTTCTGTACTCAGTTGAGCAGTGATGCATTTCAATCTGGCTAGACTTTAATTTATACTCTCTACCTTAGGAAAGAAACCAGGTTTCCAGAGACAGCTGCATAATTGCAGTTAGGTCGAACTGCCTCACACGCCTCGACCCCAGAACATGGAGTGCAGCGGTTTTGGTCCTATCAGCTGCCTGTGTGGCACACACTTCCTTGAAGAAATGTATTTAATTTGATTTCTGAGAGTAAAGGACACATCTGTGAGATAGAGTTTAGAATTCAAATTGCTCATTTAACTGTAAGGGAATACTACAGTTGATGAAAACTAGGCATCTTTTGCTAATAATAATAATACCTGCCTCCTCACCCATAGTTCCTTTCTTCCTCCCAAAATCCACCCATTCGCCATCTTCCATTAACTTACTCAATGTTTATTATTCTTTTACAATGTATGTGCCATGCAAGCCCTGAGGTTAAAGGTGAGCATGAAATTTCAGCTCATTAGAATGGCTAAACTTTCCTCAGAATATTAGGACATGGTGAGCCTTAGATGTTCCTCAAATAGGAACAGCAGATGTATGTACAGCCATCTGAACCAGGCACTTGTTCTGAGCTCCTTTCATAGTATCCTTGGGAGGTAGGTCCCATCACTATCGTCACCATCACCACCTTCCTCCTCCTTCTCCTGCTCATCACTGTCATCATCATCATCATCATCATCATCACCAACATTCCACTGACTTCCAGAGGAGTCAGTGTTAGAACGATATAATATGAGAAAGACCAACTGGTTATTGCTGGCTTTGAAGATGGAAGTGGGCTGTGAATCAAGGATTCTAGGAAGCCTCTACAAGGGTGAAAAGGAAAGAAAATGGATTCTCTCCTAGAACTTCCTGGAGGAATGCAGCCCGCTGTCTTGATTTTAGCCCAGTGAGACCCATTTTGAACTTTTCTGAACTGTTTTAAGCTACTTTGTTGTGGTAATTTGTTATAAAAGCAAAAGGAAACTAATATACCCATCAAACTTAGTCAGTCAGCTTTGACCATTACAAAAAGAAAAAAAAAATTCCAGCACACTTTCCACAGCTATCTGTATTCATTTGAGTTTTGTCCTACATTTTCCTCTTATTCTGGAAAGTCACTTTACCTTAAAGCAAAACTACTCTCATCTCCTTAACACGAACACATCCTTTATAGTATAGCTTCTCAAAGTAGCAAAAATGAACATGTTAATGGACCCAAATACATACTCTCTATACCGTAGAAATAAGAGGCAAAAGTATGAACAAAATTATGCTTAGTAATTAATGTTTCAGTATTCTGTCTTACTTAGAAATGATCTAGGCATCTAGTAAATATTGATTGATTAACTCAATTTAATATCAATACAAGGGTTTAAGTTACCTAAAAATCTTAGAAATTATCTTCAAGTTGATATATTACAAAACACTGATACTATTTTTAATTAGGAGTCTGCCTAAGTTGATGTTTGATTACTCTAGGCAAGTTGATAGGAAAGACCAAGTGCTTCCTCCCTTGCTACTGGTGGGAAGTTCAAACCATGCCAAGTCCCTGTGGGCATGTAGGAAACTTCACTCCAGCCCCTCCCCCAAATCGCCATAAAAGACCCAGGCCAGTCTCCTTTTTCTCTGTCAGGACACTTTGGACCTGTTTGACAGGCCTGCCCTGCTCTCTCCAGAAAGCCCCCTAATGTGAGTAATATTCCTCCCTTCTTGGTGTTCCTGTAGCAACATCAGTCTCCAATCTGAACCACATTTTGGGTGGATGTCTGTCTTTTCTTTGCAAGAGTGTCTAAAACACTGTTGAAATAAAATTTGTCAGAATTATGATTCAATTTTGGTTAAGCATATTCATATTTTTCATAATCTTAAACATTTAGTAGAAGTCATATCTTTTTTGAATCGTTAATGTGTATATGTTTAGGAAAACCTTACCAAAATAGAAAAAAGACTCTATGCATATTATACTTAACTTTAATCTAATAGAAAATAGGTAGCTGCTTTTAATTAAATCAAATCTTATTTGCCAAGGATTTACCTAAATTATGTGCACTTGAATTCTTAAAACATTTCTGGGTTCATTTCTATAAGGATACCTCTTTTTTTAACTTTGAAAATATTTGAGGTTTAATTTCCTTAGTATCTGGAAATTTTAGAAATATTCAGCTTACTTAAGGCTTTTTATCACTAACTCAATCAGAGTAGGGCTCCTATAAGTGATTTTATAATCTAATTTATTAATACCATGAAGGGTAGGAAAATATTATACACTTACACAATGAGATGTAAAGACCTTTCTGAGTTACAAATATATAAACATACAAACAGACACAAATGGAGAGCTTATAACTTTATTGTAAAACATTCAGCCATGAGTCAAGCATAAACACAGAAACAAAATATCACTGGTCTAAATAGGGTTTTATTAGTAGTGGGTACAAATTCTTAGCTGTTTTTAGCTCAAGACAGGGAAAAAGATAAACAGAAAAGACTAACACCAGATTGGTGGTTGTCTTTCAGCCAAAAGAACAAGATCTCTATAAACCACTGATACCTTTACAGGAATCACAAAAATGATCAAACCATGAAACCAGAAGAAACTGGCATCATATATGAAGCAAGTATTCAAAAGGTATCAAATCAAATCTTTATCATGCTATGAATGGACAGGAGTCCAGAACACAGGATTAGGAACTGAGCTCACTTTTGGGTCCCTGGATCATCGCACAGGAATGAAGCACAAGAGCACATGAAGCTCTCATTACCTGGTAGGAGTAAACAGGATCCTGAAGCAGGGACAAATACTACCTGGGTCATAGCATCAAATCCTGAAAGACAAAATGTTCCAGATAGTTATGGAAATAATTTTATTCAAGCCATTGCAACAGAGAGAACATTCATTGTGATGAATATCTTAAAGAAGATGGGCAAAATTGGAGATTTTATAAAACACAAGAGTCCTTCAGGAAGAGTCTTAATTCAGAGTATGAAGGGGCATGGTGGTCTTTTGCAGTTAGCTGGTTACCTACTTAACCATTTTGTCACTTCTCAAACAAAGAATTACAAAGGGATAGGGAGGTTTCTCACCTGTCGCTGCTCTCAGAAGCACAGGGCTCAGATGAAGTTCAACCTTGTTACTTTATCATAAGTGCTTTGTTTCATCACCTCTTTGACCATGGAACTCTGATACACATAGGCAGACGGCATAATCCCTAGGAAGGTTTTGGCTTGTAAAACATCAGATACTATAAAGACATTTTGTATCATTCAAAACTATTTTTTTATGTACTACATGATTAGGTATTTGAAGATTTTTTAAAAAGAAAAACACATTTGTTGCTTATAAAAATTTTAGAGTCAGCATGAAGAGCAAATTACTAAACAGAAAATCATCTTTTAATTTGGTTTTCATTGAATTTGCAGGGTGGGGAATTGAAGTGATTTTAAGAGCAAGTAAACATGTTCTAGATGCATCTACTATGACTGAGGGATAATGCTTCTTAGACTTCCTGGGAATCTACTTAAAATGGGCAATTTTAGCTTTCTCTCAAGAGGAGCTTTATGAAAGGAAGGGCAGAGGAAAACTTTGTTCAGTATCTGTGAGAACATCAGAGACTGAGGGAGATTAGATATTATGCATGACAATTTGAAAAATATTGAACAAGTTGGATTGCACCAGGGTGGCCCCTGGCATTTCAGTCCATAGAGTAGCAGAAACAACTCAGCAAACTGATAGAAACCATAGAATCCTGCAGAGCAGTGTTTCTGCAGAAACCTCATAATTCAAGATGTAGAAGTTTCCAGAAATGTTCCATTATGTGAGGAAAATGGGTATTCTCCAATTGTTGTTTAGGGTTCTATATATGTCCATTAGATCAAGCTGGTTAATCCTGACATTCATGATTATTTTTACCTATTTTAAAAATCTACTTGTTCACTGTCATATGATCTCCCTGATATGAGGAAGTCGAGAAGCAACATGGGGGGTTTGGGGGGGTAGGAAAAGAATAAATGAAACAAGATGGGATGGGGAGGGAGACAAACCATAAGAGACCCTAATCTCACAAAACAAACTGAGGGTTGCCGGGGGAGGGGGGGAGGGAGAGGGTGGTTGGATTATGGACATTGGGGAGGGTATGTGCTATGGTGAGTGCTGTGAAGTGTGTAAACCTGGCGATTCACAGACCTGTACCCCTCAAGCTAATAATACATTATATGTTAAAAAGAAAATCTACTTGTTCTATCCATTATGGGAGATGTGTCAAAAATCTTCTTCTGTAATGGTGAATTTGCCCATTTTATTTTTTCTCCTAGTTTGTCTTATTCATTGGAATCTATTTCCTCCAGAATCCTGACCTTAAGTCAATGACCATTGATCCAGCTCCCTCCTCTACAAAGGCCCAAGACTTTGTTCCCAGCCACACTTGTGCCCTGAAGCTCCAGACTTCAAGGTGGAGGTTGCTCCTAAGCATCTCCTAAGCACAGAGTTGGCGCTCATTCTCTTCCCTCATCTCATGCTCCCTCATCTGTATGTTCCCCCCACCCACCCACATTTCCTCACAGGCTTATTTAATATTCCAAAAGAATTTTATTTTTTTTAATTTATTTTATTTTATTTATTTTTTTAAAGGTTTTATTTATTTGACAGAGAGATCACAAGTAAGCAGAGAGGCAGGCAGAAAGAGAGGAGGAAGCAGGCTCCCTGCCGAGCAGAGAGCCCGATGCGGGGCTCGATCCCAGGACCCTGAGATCATGACCTAAGCTGAAGGAAGAGGCTTAACCCACTGAGCCACCCTGGTGCCCCTTTTTGGTTGTCAGAATATATATATATATATATATACATATATATATATATATATATATATATATATTTTTTTTTTTTTTGTCAGAGAGAGAGAGAGCAAGAGAGCGAAGAGCGAGCACAGGCAGACAGAGTGGCAGGCAGAGGCAGAGGGAGAAGCAGGCTCCCTGCCGAGCAAGGAGCCTGATGTGGGACTCGATCCCAGGATGCTGGGATCATGACCGGAGCTGAAGGCAGATGCTTAACCAACTGAGCCATCCAGGCGTCCCCAGAATAGATTTTTTTAAAGATTTTATTTATTTATTTGACAGACAGAGATCACAAGTAGGCAGAGAGGCAGGCAGAGAGAGGAAGGGAAGCAGACTCCCTGCTGAACAGAGAGCCTGATGCAGGGCTTGATCCCAGAACCCTGGGACCATGACCAGAGCCAAGACAGAGGCTTTAACCCACTAAGCCACCCAAGATTTTTAAAAATATATTTTATTAAGTATTTTTAGAAGTTATATCTAGTAGGTAAAAATTCCAGTTATAAAATATATTGGAATAACAAATAAGGGAAGCAATTTCACAAACTTTTAAAAAATAGTATAGAAATATTATTCAAAAGCTATTTCTTTGTATTTATTAACATTTTACTGCACGTACTGTGCATTCACTATGCATCTCACTCTGCTAAGCAGTTTGCATACATTATCTAATTCAATCCTTGTAACAACTCCATGAAATAAGTATTATTATTACTATTATCACCCCATTTTACCATTTTACACCTTAGAAAAATGAAGTTCATAAATAGTAAGTAACATACACAAATCATAACATATAAGTGTTAGAGATGCAATTGAACCCTGGACTCTCTGACTATAAAATCCATGTTTTTAACCATATTTCTGTAAAATTTCATACATAATAGAATGAGTGGGCTGTGCTACATCCAAGTAGTCATCTTAAAACATTACAGAAGGTTATTTGAGTCAGAAGGTTATTTATTACATTTTTAAATTTCAAAATTCTAAATCCCACTTTTCTCTGAACTCTATTCATATCAAAGACTTCACTGGAGTCTGGCAAGCTCCCATCAAGTTCATATCTGCCTTATCTGTTCTTTTGGTCTTTTTGAAACTCTTACCCTTAAAGCATGCTAAGTGACAGGTAAATAGGTAAGAAAAAGAAAAAGAAAGAGATGACAAATCAAACAGAATTTTAGATGACAATTAGCAACTCATGCTTCAGATACTCTCCTTAGCATTTTTTGAAAGTATGATTATGATTGTGACAAATCTTTTTTCTATGAATGTGAATCCAAGTTAATATATGTCACATTGCAAATCAAAAACAAACAAAAGAAACACAAAGAAACCTCACAAAAGACATTGAATAAGGATAATGGAAGTCAGATTCTTTAAAAAAAATTATTCCTAATTTGAGTTTTAGTTTCCTTGCAGCAAACTTTTTATGTGTGATCATTTTTCTTCTCATCAACTTAAAATTTTATTTTATTTTATTTTTTTGGTGTTCTAAAATTCATTGTTTATGCACACACCCAGTGCTCCATGCAATATGTGCCCTCCATAATACCCACCACCACTGTGATCATTAATGAAAAATCTGCAAAGCAGTAGAAAGCTAGGCTCAAGAACAAATGAAAAAATAAAGAAATGAATATTTAGAAACTTCATACAGGGATTTTAAAAAAGGAAATATGAAATGGAGAATGGACAATATTGCTGATTAATCACTGCAGCAGGCATAAAGAAACATGCAGAGATAAAAATGCTATAGGAGAGCCTGAGCAGAGCTCAAGTCTCTCCAGTTCTTGCTGTACAATGAATGCAGAATCATTTGGCAATTAAATGAGTTTTGGTCATTACCAAATGTTAAAATTCCCTCTCCCTATGCCTATGAAGAAAAAGAGCTTTCATTTTCTAGGATCTTTCAGTTTTCACAGCTAATGTTACAAATTGAAGTGATTCTCATGAAATCCTTAAAGTTTAGTTCAAAAAGTAGAATGCCATTACCATGAATGGTCTTTGAGAAATATTCAACCTTCTCCTTTATCTAATAAAGGTATTTAAAAATGGATATTACTGCTACTGTTATAAAATGACAGTGTGCAGAAGTAATATATAAATAGGAAAAGCAGTTTGGGTTTTCTTGGTAGTTGAATCCTGAGGTTGATTCAGTCCAAGAAACTCTCTTTTGTATGTAATATAATCTAGTATGGAAGATGGGTATTGTTGGCATAGTGAGATGAACAGAGTTTTCAGGTTCCTTGATGTATAGAAGTGTTAGAAAGTGGGAAGACTAGGAATGAAGTTCTGATATCTACTTTTGATTGTATCACCATATAAAACCCCTTTATTAAGTTCCAGGATGATGAAATTGCATGTTGTGATATACAAAGGCATGAGCTTACTGAAAAAGCAAAACATTCCACTAGGAATCTCTGCACCAACCAGGACAACAAACCAAGCACATCTTTTACTCCATTAGCTCTTCTACCTTCAATGACTTGTGCCCACAGCCTGCAGCAGAACAGGGTTCCTATGAGCCACATTTCCTACTCAAGGTACAAACCCTCATGTACACTAACACTTGTGTAAGTAGGAAGATCTCACCCTACATCACCCATGCAGAGTTCATGGTGCTATTTATGCTCAAGAAAGAAAATTACACAATATTATTCAACCAAATATTTACATTGACCTCTGTCCCCTCTATATATTATACTGAAATGACTATAAGTTAGAATTAATTCTAATTTAAGTTAGAATTTTAAGTTAGAATTAATTCGTGATGGTCCTGAGAGGAGAGGAGAGAACAACCAAAGATCAGACATCAGCTACACTTGACACGGTGAGCATGGTGCAATGTGTACAAGTATTGATTCACTATGTTGTGCACTGGAACCTAACCTAACATTGTAGGTCAATTATACTTCAATTTTTAATTAAAAAACACCAAAACAGTTTCTTAAAGATACAAAACCAAAGCAGTGATATTGAAAAACTAACTAGAGCAGAAACTAAATTTCAAAAGAATATTAGGTAAATGTCTATGATAGAGGTAACAGCTAGTGCCATAGCCATGGAAAAATGATAGAGAAAGAAAGAAAGAAAAGAAAGAAGAAAGAAAGAAAGAAAGAAAGAAAGAAAGAAAGAAAGAAAGAAAGAAAGAAAGAAAGAAACTAACTACAGACCAAGAGCTGGTAAGAAGGAAGACGAGAATGGGTAGGTGACTTATTAAAGAGTTATCTAAAGAAGTATTTTGATCTTGGGCTATCACCCACATCACTTGCCATCATCTCCTCAATATATTCTGATAGTTTCTAAGATAAAATGGTAACAGTGATCTCTAAAAGTGTCAGCTGATCTGTGTGAGGAAGAGCTAGGTACCTGAGCTTAGATATAGGCACTCCAAAGTAAAGTCCTTTTTGTTGCTGTTTGGTGGGGATGGGAGTTTGGTGGGGTATTCTCTCTTGCCAATTGAAAGGAAGCATTCATGTACATGGAGACTAGAGTTAACCTTCCCATTCAGGTGAGGAAGTTAGTAGGAAAATTAGAATGTACATATTCAGAACATCCATGCAGATTAGCACATTAAAAACTCAGCCCTTTATCCATGAATGAGAATAGACAATTAACAATCATTCATTTTCAAGGACATTAAAGATACAAAAGAAAAAGAGAACTGACCTTAGATAAAACAGACAACTGAGAGATCAGAAGAGAAATTAAAAGATATGTTAATATGCTCTGAGAGATTGGAAAGATAATGATCTATAAAACAAAGTTAGCCTACATATATTTCAGTAATTTATGAACATAGTGTCTGACCATGTCCTCTCATGGTGGTGGAGATGGTGTGAAAAATGACAAGGAAACACAAAATTACTTTTATTAGGATTATTTTTTATAGTAGGGTGGGTGAAGCAATTCTGTAACGATTTTAGCTAAATTATAGGATCAAGCAAATAACTAAATGTGTTGATGTTTCTGGGAGCCAGGAAGAAAGGTTACATGTATTTGGAAAGAGAGAAGGCAAGCAAGATCCTTAAGGAGATAAACTAGAATGGGGATGTTGATGCAAGTTCATGAATTCTAAAATATGTATATGTATGTGTATGCGTGTATGTACATATATGTGCATGCGCATGTGTGTGTTCAGTTTTATCTGCTGAAAGATCCTAGAAACAGAGACATTCCAATAGTAACAGTTACCTCTAGTACTCAGATCTTGCTCTGTAATACCATTACCCACTAAAAGTACTGGAGCTCCTCAGAGAAGCAGTTGATTCCACAGCCAGGGAAAGGAAAGTATAAAATGAATAAATGTCTTGTTAAGCCAGAAGCAAGAAAAAATATTTTTTAAATGCTGGAGACATGTTAAGAGGACACAAGATTCAACACACATATAGGTGCTCCAACTAATGAAATGTGGAAAATTTGGCCATTAAACTAATGAAGACTGTAATGAATTCTAGATTAAAAAAACAAGATTCTATGTATCCTTTCTACATAGATAAATAAAAACATGCAGAAGGAAAGAGAACTCTTATTTATAGTAGAATGACTTCCAACAAGTAAATGTAGAGAAAGTACTGGAACAGGAAAATTATTGTTTGGGACCAAAATGGTACAGACTGATTCAGACAGTAATCATGAATAGATGCTAAATCTGAGAAGGTAATATTTTTGAGAGGAAGGATATTTATGTGGTCTTAATAATACTACAGATTATTAGTTGCTAGAGAGAAACAGTGACTATACAATGAAGAAATGACAACATCTTCACTGGATCATCAAAACTAACATCCCAGTTGAGGGGCAAATGGACATTGAGTGCTCTATTAGTTGCCTAGACAAAATAACAGAAGCTAGGAGGTTTAAACATCAGAAATTTACTGTCTCATAGTTCTGGAGGCTAAAAGTCCAAATCAAGGTGTTGGCAAGATTTCTTTCTTCTTTCTTTCTTTCTTTTTTTCTTTCTTTCTTTCTTTCTTCTTTCTTTTTTTAAGATTTTACTTATTTATTTGACAGAGAGAGAGAGAGAAATCACAAGTAGACAGGGAGGCAGGCAGAAGCAGGCTCCCTGCTAAGCAGAGAGCCTGATGTAGGGCTCAATCTCAGGACCCTGAGATCATGACCTGAGCCGAATGCAGAGGCTTAACCCACTGAGCCACCCAGGCGCCCTGGAAAGGTTGGTTTCTTTTGAGTGCTGTAGGAGAAGAATCTGTCCAGGCCTTTCTCCTTGGTTTATACATACATACATACACAGAGATACTATGTGTACATACATGGAAATGACTAAGCCAATGGGGCAAAATGTTAGCAACTGGTGAATTTGGGTAAAGGACATGTAGGTGTTTATTATACTGCTTTTGCAAATTTTTCTATAAGTTTGAAGTTACTTCTAAAGAGAAAGTTAAGAAAGATACAAATTGCTGCAATTTTTTAAAAAATCAGCAGGAAATCTGTAAGAAAAGATCTAGGAAATCTCAGAATTTAGTGCAAAATGACCATGAGATATGAGCCAATACACAAAAGATGAGAAAAGAGGTTAAGTCTAATCCATACAGAGTTGTGTATGTTTGAAAGAATGAGCAGAGAATATTCAAAGAAATTATAGGAAGATGTGTTCCCAGAGATAAAGAAAGCCCCATATCATTTTTTAAAGATTTTTTATTTATTGGGGTGCCTGGGTGGTTCAGTGGGTTAAGCTTCTGTCTTCAGCTCAGGTCATGATCCCAGGGTCCTGGGATTGAGCCCCAGTCAGGCTTTCTGCTCAGCAGGGAGCCTGCTTCCCCTCCTCTCTCTCTGCCTGCCTCTCTGCCTACTAGCAATCGCTGTCAAATAAATAAATAAAAATCTTTTAAAAAATATTATTTATTTATTTGAGAGAGTGTGAGAGAATGAGCATGAGAAGGGAGAAGGTCAGAGGGAGAAGCAGACTCCGCATGGAGCTGGGAGCCTGATGTGGGACTGGATCCTGGAACTCCAGGATCATGACCTGAGCTGAAGGCAGTCGCTTAACCAACTGAGCCACCCAGGCACCCCAGAAAGACCCACATTATTGTTGAAAGGACTCACTGAGCATCAAGAAGAATGAATAATAATTTAAAAAGGATCCACACTCAGTTCCACTCTTGCGAAATTCCAGTACCTTAAGGATAACGCTAACATCTAAAAGGACTTGGGAGTCAAAGGCAGGTTATTTACACTATAATGTGATGCCAATCAGCATCAAATTTGTCATCAGTGTCACTAGATTCTAAAGAAAATGGAGCAGTACCTTCAAAGTGAGATCTGCTGGTGAGAACCAACAATACTAGGACAGTAATGATGTCATACAAGTTCCAAGGAAAAATTACTTTAATACTATATTTTGACCCTAACCACACTGCCAATTAAGAATGAGGGCACGGGACACCTGGGTGGCTCAGTTGGTTAAGCAGCTGCCTTTGGCTCAGGTCATGATCCCAGCGTCCTGGGAACAAGTCCCACATTGGGCTCCTTGCTCGGCAGGGAGCCTGTTTCTCCCTCTGCCTCTGCCTGCCACTCTTTCTGCCTGTGCTCGCTCGCTCTCTCTCCCTCTCTCTCTGACAAATAAATAAATAAATAAATAAAAAAAAAGAATGAGGGTAGAGTTCAGCCGCAGCAACTTCTTCCTAGGAACATGGCCAAAGGCAAGGGAAGCAAGGGCAAAAATGAACTATTGGGACTTCACCAAGATCAAAAGCTTTTGCACGGCAAAGGAAACAGTTAACAAAACCAAGACAACTGACAGAATAGGAGAAGATATTTGCAAACGACATAGCAGATAAAGGGCTAGTATCCAAAATCTATAAAGAGCTTATCAAACTCAACACCCAAAGAACAATAATAATCCAATCAAGAAATGGGCAGAGGCTGTGAACAGACATTTCTGCAAAGAAGACATCCAGATGGCCAACAGACACATGAAAAAGTGCTCCAAATCACTCAGCATCAGGGAAATACAAGTCAAAACCACAATGAGATACCACCTCACACCAGTCAGAATGGCTAAAATTAACAAGTCAGGAAATGACAGATGCTGGTGAGGATGCGGAGAAAGGGGAATCCTACACTGTTGTTGGGAATGCAAGCTGGTGCAACCATCTGGAAAACAGCATGGTGGTTCCTCAAAAAGTTGAAAATAGAGCTACCCTACAACCCAGCAAAGGCACTACTGGGTATTTGCCCTAAAGATACAAATGTAGTGATACGAAGGGGCACATTCACCTGAATGTTTATAGCAGCAATGTCCACAATAGCCAAAATATGGAAAGAACCTAGATGTCCATCAACAGATGAATGGATAAAGAAGAGGTGGTATATATATATACAATGGAATACTATGCAGCCATCAAAAGAAATGAAATCTTGCCCTTTGCAATGATGTGGATGGAACTAGAGGGTATTATGCTTAGTGAAATAAGTCAATCGGGGAAAGACAACTATCATATGATCTCCCTGATATGAGGAAGTGGAGATGCAACATGGAGGGTTTGGGGGATAGGAAAAGAATAAATGAAACAAGATGGGATCAGGAGGAAGACAAACCATAAGAGACTCTTAATCTCACCAAACAAACTGAGGGTTGCCAGGGGGAGGGGGGTAGGGAGAGGGTGGTGGGGTTATGGATATTGGGGAGGGTATGTGCTATGGTGAGTGCTGTGAAGTATGCTATGGTGAGTGCTGTGAAGTGTGAAGTGTGAAGTGTGGCAATTCACATACCTGTACTCCTGGGGCTAATAATACATTATATGTTTATAAAAAAATTATTTAAAAAAAGAATGAGGGCAGAGTGAAAACAGTTTTAGATTTGGAATATTTCATAAATTTGTTACTGACACAACTACTTTAAGAAAAGTACCAGAAAAATGAAAAAAACAATTACACATAAAAAAGAAAGACAAGGGACCCAAAATAGTGGGGATAATCCAGAAGTATAACAAAAGGGAATCTAGAGTGATGAATGGATACTATGCAGAAATCTGGAAATTGTTGATTCAAATTCAAATGGAAAAGTTTTCAAGATGTCTTCAAGAAGAGAATTAATTATACTTGACAAAAATTGTATGATTAAAACACTGGGTGGTCCTTATGATAAAGAGAAGTCATGTGATACCAATAATACAATAGTAACAGCAACAGCATCATGAATGCAATTCCTTGAGCCTCTTTCTTGGAAGAAGGCCTCTTCCCTTACACTTTCCCTTCCCTTTCTCTTCCCTGTCCGTGCTTCCTCTCTCTCTCTCCTGCACTCCCTCCTTCCTTCCTATTATAATGTTATGGGGTGAAGAGAAAGGAGACATTTCTTTTCAATTATTAAGTTATATTCAAATATAACTGAGAAAGTTATATTTTCATCTTAAATTAGACTTTGGACAGTTGTTGCATCTCATTCTTTTCATCATGCCTTTAGAAGCCCCTTTCCATTTTGAACAAACTACCCCTTGATCTCAATTACTCCTTGAAATACTTCACATGTGACTGGATCCCATATTCACCTTTTGGGTTTAATCCTGACAACAATTTTTACTTTCTTAAACCATGCTGATGTCACCTCCCCAGCTTAAATTTCCAGCCATTGGCTGTCATCACATTCTCTGGAATCCAACTACCTAAAATTCTGAACCTTTTAGAAAATGGGTGTGGCCACCAAATGGGTATTTCTAGCTCCAGACCTGAAATTTTCTGTTTTGTCCAACCTTCTGAAAGAATGCATTCATGCTCTCTACCTTCTTTCCCTTTCCTATAACTGAAACTTGGCTTTCCCATGGTGATGCCATTGCTTTGTCCCATTTCAGCTGTAACTTTTGCCCAACTCAGTGAACAAGGAGTATAGAGTAAAGCCTTTGTCTGTACTGATGCATTCAGATCAGGCTGTTCTTCACCATTATTATTTACACCTACACTTAGAAATGCTAAGTCCTTGTTCTGGCCCTTGTCACCTCAAGCCTGAACTATTGGAATATACACCAACTGTTTTCTCCATCTTTTATTTTTGTCCCTGCACACCAATCCATTCTGCCACTCTGTCAAAGTTATCTTTCTTAAAGAGAAAAACATTTCTACTGAAATTTTGTCTCATTCCCAGTCCACGATGATTTTTCTATCTCTTGGATGGAATCATGAATAATCATTAATAATTCCTTGTCCTGGAGTCAAGGCCCTCTGTTGGTTTTGAGATAGCCATTGATGCTGACTTAGACCCTCCATCTCTAAAGTGTGTATTAAAATGACCCTCTATGTAGTCAAGCCATTGAGAGACATGGCATGTAAAAGTTGTTTGGAGGCTTTTGATCATTTCAAATGTCACATAAATATTTTGTACCACCAACAATAAACATAGCCCTGTTCCCAAGGAAACACAGTTGAGAAATTACCTTTATTGCAATACTTGGAAGAAACAGTTCTTGTTCTTTGATCACAGAGCTCACTTCTCATGTTTGTGTCCAGTACATCTCACTGTAGCATCTTGTGGGTATTATATGCCCTGAGGTATAGGATCACAAAATTCAGTTAAAAGAGGGGATTGTAGTAAAGAGTACTGAGACCTTCTAAGTAATAAATGCAGTTTGCCTATTATGAAATGAAAAAAGAAATCAAATATGAACAGTTAGTGGCATTAGTAGAAACTTTCTCTTATGCCACATATTTTGTTCTTAATAAATCTGAACCAGATGTATATTTATTTGCTACATTGTCATGTAAATGTGAACCTGACTTTTCTAACCGACTCTGTCTGTGCTATGTATTTATTTGTTACATTGTCCTGTAAATGTGAACCTGACTTTTCTAACCAATTCTGTTCATGCTATACTTGGTATCAGTCCCTGGCCAGTATGGTATTATTATATTAAAGTTGTTTTGGCTGAGAAAATTTTCAATGTATGGTCATAAATACCACGATAATCAAGACATAAAACATATCCATCATCTTCGCACCTCCAGATCCAGGCACCCACTAACCTTGTTTTAGATTTATTTTTTAAGAATTTCATATAAATGGAAGAACACAGAATTTTAATTTTGCTCTCTGGTTTCTAGAGGTCATTTTTAAAAAGATTTTGTTTATTCATTTGAGAGAGAGCACAGAAGGAGAGTGAGAGAGGAAGAAGCAGACTCCTCGCTGAGCAGGGAGCCTGATGTGGGACTCAATTCTAGGACCCCGAGAGCATGATCTGAGCAGAAAGCAGATGTTTAACCAGCTGAGCCACTCAGACATCCCTACAAATCAATTTTTAAATGCTCTAATTTCTTATATGCGTGTGCATGAGAGTGCACACACATATAACAAATTTTAATGGTTATTATCTTTAAGTGATGGTAGCATAATAGCAGACATTTCCCATTCCCATTCCTTCACCTTCAGTCATGAGCCCCAGTTCTCATTATAGTGTCAAGCTCTCCACTGCTGCAGGCCTTGTGCTCTGGGAGAGGGCTTCACCCATGGTTCCCTGAGTTAGTCACTGCTGAACCTGTGAGGGATTCGAAGCCAAGCCCATTTGGAGCCAACTCAAATATGAAGCTTTGGTTTCAGCCTTCAGGATTGCAATTCTTTCTTTTCCCATAGATTTGGAACTTTAGAATAGTTGGAGTATAACCATGCTGCAGCCTTCAAGAGGTAGCCCACCTGAGAATGAAGTCAGCCTTGTGCATGGCAAAGCCAGAGATGGCGAGACAGAAATCTAGTCTTCATAACATCCTTTGACCTCAAGTCAACTGGTAACTGAAGCTACATCAATCCCTGCTGTTTTCAGTACCAGGAACCAATAGACCCCTTTTTGTTTAAGCAAATTTAACTGGGTGTTCATGTTACATTGAGTACAAAGATTCCTAACAGTTATAAATTATGGATTTTTTTTCTTAGTATCTTTCTGTATTTTCCATTTTTCTATGATATACATAATATGTATAAATAGAATCCCATCACGACCCATAAGGGTTACAAAATTGTTTTTAATTCTCCAAAATAGTATTACCAAAATCTTTCACTTATTTTTGGTGTTGAAATTTTAGTCTTTTAATGTTATATCTGAATCTTATTTTGAAGATAAGGAATATATTTCATTAAAGAAATACTTATTCTTAAATCTTGTTCAAGCTATTTTGGTAACTGACAATACCCAAAATGGTTTCAGAATAATCTTCTTATTTTCTCTGAAGCTACCATATTTAAGAAAACCTTGTTTTCCTTAGCTATGTCAATGTATTGTGGGCTACATTTATCATTCCATGCAGATTTCCATCCCAGGCTAAGAGAACTATGCCATATATTTTTCTTTTGAAATAACTCTTCATAAGTAGTTGTAGGAATATTTTTAATATCAGTACTATATTTAACATAAACCCTCACAGGATAGCTTTCATTATTGAATATTTGCTGATAAACAGTTTGAGATCCTAGATCTTCTCTAGTTAAAAGTTGCTGGAATTAGAGAAGTTGAAACATGGGGTAGGATGGAGGAGAGAGCTAGGTGTCATCTTTAAATAAGAGGAGTCAGTTCCCTGCATATTCTCAGATCACAATGCTTTGAAACTGGAGCTCAACCACAAGGAAAAGGTTGGAAGGTACTCAAACACCTGGAAGCTAAAGACCACCTTGCTTAAGAATGCGTGGATCAACCAGGAGATCAAAGAAGAACTTAAACAATTCATGGAAACCAATGAGAATGAAGACACATCAGTCCAAAACCTATGGGATACAGCAAAGGCGGTCCTAAGGGGGAAATACATAGCCATCCAAGCCTCCCTCAAAAAAATTGAAAAATCCA
>PISX010028603.1:0-21274 GCA_004024625.1 Mellivora capensis | reverse complement strand
TTACCACTTACCTCAAGTTATACAACAAAATTTATTATAGTGGAATCAAAAGCTAAGTGTAAATATTTTAGTAATAAAAATAAAGAAAAATATAGGCAATGTTAATCTGAACTCTAGATCTGCAGACTTTTTATTTTAACTAACCACAATTAGATCAATAACAAAGTAAACAGTTAATAGATATGATTGAACAAAAATGGAAAACAGGGGCACCTGGGTGGCTCAGTCAGTTAAGCACCTGCCTTCTACTTAGATCATGGTCTCAGGGTTCTGGAATTGAGCCCCTGTTGTCTAGCTCCCTGCTCAGTGGGTAGTCTGCTTCTCCCTCTGACCCTCCCCTCTGCTCATGCTCTCCCTCTCTCTCAAATAAATAAATAAAATCTTTTTTGAAAAATGGAAAACAGTATTAATGTCATAAACAAAGTTCAAAACAAACATAAGGATAAAAATATTTCAATGAAAATAGCAATCAGAGATATAAAATGCTCTATTATATCTACTATAAAAAAAAGAAACTTCTAAAGATATTTATACAAAAGACAATATAACTCACTTCCCCCCAAACTGAGTGATAGTTTTTTTAAAAAGTATTAACTCTTTTTACATTCAAATTTTATCTACCATATTTTCCCAGTGAAATTAGCCAATATATTAAAACAAAACTGCTTAATATGGCCTCAGTCATTGTTGGTATTTTATTACAATTTTTCTGATAAAAATTTGGCAATGTGTGTCAAGATAATTACAAAAAGCTGTAATGTGTCATTTTATCATTTCACCTTTAGGAATTTATTCTAAAAAGTCATAAAAAATCATTTAAGGTTATCAAAGGATTCACAAAAAATATGAGGTATTATTTGTCACAGTGAAAATCGTAGATAGAGCATAAATTTCAACCACCAGTACAGTGATAAAATAATATTGCAAAGCCATTATTAAAGATGTGGGCAAATATGACATAGCCTTAAGAAAAGAGAAAGGCTGAAAAATTGAATGTGTAGTGTAACTGACATGTTTATTACAAATGCAGATATCTATTACATATGTGCAATAGGAGATTAAAAAGAAGTCAGTCAAAGTATTTATCACTGAGTTGGGACTAAGACTCCTTGACTGATGTGGGAAAGTTGTATTTCAGATTGAGAAAGCGTGACTTTTGGAGGTAGAATCTTGGGCTTTGAATGACAGTTCTGACTCCTTGAAGAAGCAACTTAATATTTCTGAATATCATTCTCATCATCTGTTCCAAAAAAGTACATATATACATAATTTGTAATTTTTAGACCATTTGTGAACTAAAATATGTAAAAGAATCCAGTCTAATTCCTGACACATGGAAAAAGCTGAATAAATATTAAAACTTTTAACTTTCTTGGGGCGCCTGGGTGGCTCAGTGAGTTAAGCCGCTGCCTTCAGCTCAGGTCGTGATCTTGGGGTCAAGCCCTGCAACAGGCTCTCTGCTCAGCAGGGAGCCTGGTTCCCCCTCTCACTCTGCCTGCCTCTCTGCATACTTGTGCCAGGAATTAGACTGGATTAGACAGGAATTAGACTGTCAAATAAATAAATAAAATCTTAAAAAAAAAAAAAACTTTAAACTTTCTTTATTTTTTTTAAATTTTCCAAGTTTCCTACAAGTGAGCTTATAATTCTTTTTTTGGAATTAGAAAATTTTCTGAATGCTAATTATCCTTTATCCCTCTACTTTCCATTGCACCTAACCTAAAAAAAGCAAAACACCTATACCTTGACTTCATTAATATTAGTTAACAGTCCAGAAACGAAAAAAACAATACATAAGTCAACTTATATTAGTGCTTATATTTTGACTAAATCTATTAACTCTCTGGAAATACATAATTTAAAAAACTTTGCTTATAAATGTCTGAGCTGCAAGCCTCATAGAATGAACACTGACTCTATTTTACCTCCCAGCACATAGCACAGAACCAACACTAAGATATTCATAAAAATCTATGAAACTTTGGAAGGGAAGGTGAACCATGAGAGACTATGGACTCTTGAAAAACAACCCGAGGGGTTTTGAAGGGGTGGGGAGTGGGAGGTTAGGGGAGCCAGGTGGTGGGTATTAAGGAGTGCTCGTATTGCATGGAGCACTGGGTGCGGTACAAAAACAATGAATACTGTTACGCTGAAAAGAAAAAAAAATCTATGAAACTAAATGGGTCTATAGATATGAAATTCCAGGCATTTTTAGCAGGTAATGGAAAATATTTCCAGAGCAAATGTCCTTCTGTTTTGCTATTTTTTTTAAGATTTTATTTATTTATTTGACAGAGAGATCACAAGTAGGCAGAAAGGCAGGCAGGGAGAGAGGAGGAAGCAGGCTCCCCGCTGAGCAGAGAGCCAGATGCGGGGCTTGGTCCCAGGACCCTGAGATCATGACCTGAGCCGAAGGCAGAGGCTTTAACCCACTGAGCCACCCAGGTGCCCCTGTTTTACTATATTTTAAATGAAGCAGGAAGCCATTTACTTAGTCAACTGTATCAATCAGGATCCAATCAGGAGGCCAAAACAAAACCAACCAACCAAACAAACAAACCAAAAAAACCCAGTAAATTACACACAGTTATTTAATAAGAGGAAATCTAGTGCAAGCATTAAAAACGTTAAAAAAAAAAATAATGGCACAATAAAGGATTTCTCTAGTAACAAACAAGGAACTCTGAAAAACACAGGAAAAGCTTGTATGAAGAGAGTATCCAAGGAAGGAGCACACATATTCCCACCAACACCATCAGAGCTTGAGATACGGATTATAAAGTTCACTAAGTTAACACATCCTCAGAACTTGAAATGCCAGGAAGAGTCTCCCGTAGGGAAAGACTAAACCTCAGAACTCAGGGCAAAGGTGCCCAAAGGAGTGACAAGAGAATCCGCTCACTGCCAGACACTGATGGGCACAGCTCACAGGAAGACTGAGATCTTGAGAAACCACCTGTGGGGTGGGAGCTGATAATGTTGGATCAATATGCCCTCTCATGGTAGCAAAAGGAAAATATTTACAGGGCCCATCCTCATAATCACAGAGTAAATAATGAAGGCGAGTCAGTAACTGACAGACAATAAACTGGTAACTGGCACAATTCACAATTTGGTTACTCAGCTTCCATATTCACATTTCTACACATATCTGTGCTTCTTTGCAATAACAAAACACCTTCTATATTTTGTAACAGGATAAGCTGTTCTTTTTACAAGTAAAGGAGCCCTCAATTGCTTCCCAAAATGAGGAGAAGCAGTTTCAATACTTATTATATCCATTAGAGTTTTCAAGAAGTACTTCCCAAATTTTATCACAGTTCCAGGAAATACTCTGTTGCCTAAGACTAAATTTTAAAGTTAACTTCCAACAACATGTATATAAAATAAAAATTAAAAGGAGGCAAGAGAAGAACATTATTAACACATACCAATAAATACACATATATAAAACAAGCAAAAAATATTTATACTAAGCCAATATATTTGTCATCCTTGTCATTGCTCATAAGAATATAATTAATATATATTGGTTCATTCTTTCATTACTAATTTTATATTTCCCCTTCCCTCAGCCAGAATTTCAGTTGGTCAATTTTCTTTACCTTGTGGAGTGATATAAATCCTTTTTCCTGAAAGGTCTGATTTCCCAATCATGCTGCCATTGGGGGAAGAGAAGTGGTTACAGCAATTTCTCATTAATCTTTACTTGGGGGCATGGAAATACTAAGAAACACCTTGAAAGATCTTTATAATATTGTCTAGATTTCAGAGTTTGTTTTGTTTATCCCATTTGTGTAACAAAAGCACAAATTTCTCTTTGGTAACTGGGATAATCATTCCTTTAATTAGAATATCCTTTTTTCTACCTATTGGCTCTGTGGCAAAAACATCCAAGTTGGCCAGGTAGCAGTCTCGTTTTCTCACTCGATAGAAAAAACATGTCCCATGACTGAAGCAAGCCCAATTTAAAGACTAAGATTTCTAAGCCTGCAGAGTTCCAGGATGTTGGGTCAGGAGGCAAATATTCTGCAGGGGGATTATTGGTTATATAGTGAGAAAAAAAACCCTCTAATTTCCATCTCTTGATTCCCAGGTCCATGTCTTCTGGCTATGGCAGGCATAGCACCATATAAAGGTCTCTGCTTCCAAATATATACTCACTCTGTATGTCAGAACCTCATCCTCCCAGAGTGTTGTTACCCAGCTGGCACTGGAACTGAGTTTTCAGTAAGCCATTCCACATATTTATTAATCCTGCAATCTCTGGTTGATGAAGTATGTGGAAAGACTAGTTAATTCCATGGGCATAAACTATTGCTATACTTCTTTTGTTGGGATACCAGCTCTTTGATCAGAACAAATGCTATAGAATGACATGATAGTGGCTAAGGTAACACTCTGGCTCCACAGATGGTTGTGCTCTCAAAAACACCAGGAAAGGAAAAATCTGTATCCAGAGTATAAGTCTGTTATAGTGAGAACAAATCTTTACTTCCTCCATTATGATCTCCCAATATAATCAACCTGACTGGCTGGTCCACTTGAAGAATGTAGTATATTGGAGACCAAATGTTTATTTCTACTATTGATGCATCATGTACTAATCAGTACATTAGTCAGGTAATCACTGGTAAGAAAACTTCCACGCTGTTAGGTCATGTGTATTCTATCCCCATTACCATGATAACTGTATTGATGAGTTAGTTGATCAAGCACTAGAGAATGTAGTGGAAAAAGGTTATCCACAAAATGTATCATTCTGTCCACCTGATTATTAAGATTCCCCTCCATGGTAGATAAACTTTGACCAGTATTCATGTGGAGTTCATAAATATCTTCATATTGTGTTCCCATTCTGAGAGGTCTATCCTTCTCTTCCACAGACTTTCTTATTGCCAATTATCAAATCCGGTTTCTTCCAAGTCCCTTGATCATCCAGCCAAACCACTAGTAATTATTCATAAATCTGTGAAAACCCTTACCTCTAGCTATCCCTCATTACAGGCATAATGGGCAACCATATGTATTGCTTGAGGGCTTTTACAATGGGAGGAATTTCTTTGGCATTCAGAGAGCTTCCCTAAGAGGGGCTGTAATACTCTAGCTGCCCACTTTTGAGTGGTAGCAGCATATGAAATAACTTATATTCTCAGGACTTGTCTTAGTTCAGTCTCTAATAGATCATTTTCATTTAATGATATATTACTGCTGAGCATGCTCAAATTTATGACCAAGTACGTCAGAAAATGCCCAGCTCATGATGGCACGTGGTCACCTATTGTCCCATGGTTAGGAATTCAATCTCTATGAAGGCTTAGTAGCAATCTAGTATCTCTTTCTCAAAACAGCTGCAGGAGACAGTATAGATTTTCTCCAAAATCTTAGAAGTCTGAGCTATGATTCTCCTATTAGTGCTTTTTAGAGATTCCATACAGCATCTCCATTTACCATAAACATGACAAATATCAATAGATTTGCTGAACCATAAGGAAGGCCCAAGTGTAACTATTGCCTAAACTTGTTGCAGAGAAACTCTGTTTTTTATTAGACTTGAGCTTAAAGTTAAAGGACTCGACCTTGTTACTTAATTTATTTTGTTTTATTATTTTATTTTCATGAATACTCAAGGTTAGTCAGAAGGATTCATCTTAAACCACAATTCTAAGGGAGATTATTACTGCAATAATGGTCATAATTGGCACATTGGTACAAAACAAAAAAAAACAAAAAACATTTTAGCATCTCTATTTTCTCCCAATAGGCAAATCTCCACCTCAAAGCATTTTTTTCAAAGTCAATCCTTGATTTAACTGAGCTTTGTTTTTGATAAGGCTTAAATCAATTTAGAGTGATCAGGGTGCCCTTGGCACTTTCATGTGGATTAAATATCAATTAGGCCCATTAGTTATGATTTTATAACAGTCCCAATCCTAGTTTTAGATCATAGGTTTGATAGAACGTGGATCCCAATGGCTATTGTAGTATTTGTATTTCAAAAGCACCAGAGACCTGGATGCCCAGGTGTGTTTTCAAAACGTTGGGAAAGTATTTGTTCTCAAATTCTGAATAGAAAAGAGAAAGTTATTTATTAAAATACCTCCAGTGCCCTTGCTTCTAGTCTTGGGAAGCATTTTATCACTCAGTGAATTTGTAGATATTTCTCTCTCTTCCTAACCATTTAATAAGGCAGGGTGATTGGCTTTACTCTGGACTAACATAATCCACAAAGAGAATATTTCTTTTCCTTCCTTTATTCTATAGATGAAAACAAAAATACTTCTATTTGACAGAGATAAATTGGGGCAAAGGATGAAGGTGAGACGTTGTTACCAGTTTGAGGACAGATATATCCATTTTCACTCATCTTCTCACTGAAGCGAAGACCTACAGGAAGAAAATGATTATAACTTTATCTGGGCCACTGAGGAAATAGAATCATTAATAACTAGGCAGTGTAGCAGGAGGCTCAGCTCTAAACCTGACTCCTGGGAAGCACCACAGGAAGAGGAAAACTATTGGAATTAAGAGAAACATCTTCCCTTCATCTGTTTTTATGGTATTTTAAAATATCTTACAACAACAAAAAAAGCTCATAAGTTTTATCCCCTCTAAAATAGCATGTTCCTATGCTGACAAAAGTATTCATGAAATGTTTCTCTTTACCCCAGTAACATTTCCTTTTAGGGGGTAGATTAAAAAAAAAAATCTTCAAAAATGTTTGAACTCTCTTACCTTTCTACATCCAAAGCAAAAGACTGTGAGTAATCTATGCTATCACTAACCCTGAGCCAAAAGCAACTTCAAAGGCAAACTTAACCCAATGCCGCCTCAACAGCTTCTAGTTGGAAGAGCTATGTAATTCAGAATCACTCCAGGAAGGTATAGCTTAGTAATGACAAAAGGTAGTCAGTCATGAAAATTTAAACATGATCATCTTTTATGATTGTTACTTAGCAAGCAATTATAAAACTCGTTACTTAATTAGGTTACATTTAAATTCATTTTTCTCCAAAAAGTGAGAAAGTTATTGTATCCAAGCATTATTATGTTGCAAATGAGCTGAGTGGAATACAAACAAGTTAAACAATTGAAGATGATACAAACAACCGGAAAGATATTCCATGTTCATGGATTGGAAGAACAAATATTGTTAATGTCCATACTTCCCAAAGCAATCTACAGATTTAATGTAATCCCTATCAAAACAACAACAACGTTTTTCACAGAACTAGAAAAATAATCCTAAAACTTGTAGGGAACCACAAAATACCCTGCATAGCCAAACAATCTCCAAAAAGATAAAGGTGAAGGCATCACAATTCCAGATATTAAGCTATATTTTAAAGGCTGTATGAATCAGAACAGTATGGCACTGGCACAAAAATGGACACATAGATCAATGAAACAGGAGAGAAAGCCCAGAAACAAGCCCATGACTAAATGGTCAATTAATCTTTGACAAAAGAGGCAAGACTGTCCATTGAGAAAAAGACAGTCCCTTCAACAAATGGCTTTGGGAAAACTGGACAGCTACATACAGAAGAATGAAACTGCACTGTGCCATTTTCTTACACCATATACAAAAATAAACTCAACATGGATTGAAGACGTAAATGTAAGACCTAAAACCATAAAAATCCTAGAAGAAAGTATAGGCAGTGTTAGGTCCATAATCAAAGGAGCAAGACTGATACAAAGTGAAGGTCAAGCAAAGCTTTATTTCACGCCAAGCATCGAGAAGCAAACCAACTGGCCAGGGCCATCTCTTACAAAGAGGCGACCCCTCTCTGCCTTACAGACTAGCTTTTAAGGGCAAAGGCCATGTGATTGGGCCTGGCCATGCACAGGTGGCCAATGAGATTGCAACACACACAGAGAAAGCTGCCCAGTCATGCTAGGTCACGCACAAGTGACCAATTGGATTACAATTTACCATATAGTAGATATTTGAGCTAGCCTATCACCTTGGTCAGAATTGGTGACCAAAAGGCAGGGCCTACATTCCTTGTTAGCTAGGAAGACAGTATGCACGCTCCACTGATTGGATGTCTCCACCTGGCCTGACCCACCCTTGTATTTGGGTTTGTTACCTGGGACTGGTTCCCCGGACTTGCTTTTAAGTAAGTTCCTTGGGGGGGGGGGGGCAGGGTCAGTTTAAATTTTACTGCATAAACAACAAAATCACTGTTTAACTGGATGGAATTGCTCTGGCTAAATAGGCCCTTATAGGCAGTAATTTCTCTTATAATGGCCATAGCAACATTTTTTCTAGATATGTCTTCTGAGTCAAGGGAAATAAAAGCAAAAATAAACTATTGGGATTACATCAAAATAAAAATTTTCTGCACAGTGAAAGAAATAATCAAAACTAAAAGACAATCTACTAAATGGGAGAAGATATTTGCAAGTGACATATCCAATAAAGGGTTAATATTTAAAATATATGGATACACATATATAGATATACACACATATGAATATACATGGGTGGATCTAGAGAATATTATGCAAAGTGAAATAAGTCAGTCAGAGAAAGATGAATATCATATGATTTCACTCATATGTGGAATTTAAGAAACAAAACAAGGCGAGAGAAAAAAAGAGAGACAAACCAAAAACCAGACTCTTCACTGTGGAGAACAAACTGATAGTTAGCAGAGGGAGGTGGATGGGGAGATGGATGACATGGAAATGGGGATTAAAGAGTACACTTATCATGATGAGCCTTGAGTAATATACATAACAGTTGAATCACTATATTATATACTTGAAACTAATATAACACTGTCTGGTAATGATACTGGAATCAAAATAAAAAACTTTAAAAAAAGGTAGGAACAACCCAAAAGTCCATCAACAGGATGTCATTCAGCAACAAAAAGGAGTAAAGTACGATATAAATTCTAATATGGATGAGCCCTGAAAATTTATACTAAGTGAAAGATGCCAAAAGACCACATATTATATGGTTTTATTTCATTTATACAAAATGTCCACAGCAGACTAATCCATAGAGACAGAAAATAGATAAGTTAGTATTTGCCTAGAGTTAGAGGCAAGTTGGGGGAAAATGAAAAATGATTATTGACAAGTACAGGGTTTCTTTTTCTGGTGTTGAAAGTATTCTAAAATTTATTGTGTGATGGTCATACAACCATGTGACCATAATAAAATGTATTGCATTGTATACTTTAAATAGATGAATTGTATAGTATAGGAATTGTATTTCAATAAAACTGTTATTAAAGAGAGAGGGCAGGGGGAGAGAGAGAGATCCGTCAATCAATTGCAATGTAGAGATCTTCTTTAGATTCTGATTTGAACAAAGTATAAGTGAGGGAAATTTGACTCTACTATTTAATAATATTAAAGAAGGACTATTAAATTTTTGGAGTGGAAAAAAAAAACCTACAAAAACTATCACTTGCCCTACAATTAATTGGAACTCCATGAGATGTCTTCCAGACCCCTAACAGCTGAGTCCCACACCTCTCTGTAGCCATTTCCCATTACTGTATACTCCTAAAACTTCTTTATCAGCCTCACCCTAAAACCTTATTTCAGTCACAGTGACCTTTTTAGAAATTCTTTGCAAGGGTCATGCAATTTTAATTCCTTAAATCAATAGATGTACCAATGAGGCCAATGAGCGATTACATCCAAGAAGACTAAGGCTTCTAGGTCACACTAGTATACAAGGACAGAACTGAAACTAATGCCAGGGTACTTAATCTCCATATAACTCTATTTCCATTGTCTGCTTACTTAAACTAAATACCACATAATTCAGAGAAGTATTAGCTTGATTTTCCTACCATGAATTTTTCACAAAAAAATGTCATCACTTTGGAGATTTATTTGAAATCATTTACTTTCAGGTATCAGTAGTCTGCTGTAGTAAGATGAATATGTAAAAAACCATAGTCAGACAGAATTGAGGAAAAAAAAAAGTTTAGACAACCTCCTGTGGAAAAATGAATATAACCAAAGGTCAAGTAAAGTCTCAGTTTGTTTGTTCGCATAGGCTCTAATCTAATTTAGAAGCAGAATCTCACATCTGAGGAAATGAGACAGAGCAGAAAGCATAAGATATACCTTTGTTTTGTTTATAAGAGGGTTTGGGGGGAAAGGAAATACTGTGGTAGAATTGGATTTACCTTAATTTGATTTCGTCAAGATAATAAATAGAAAAAACAAATCATCTTTACAACTCAGAGTTAAATTACAAGCTGAGTATGGACATGTGTGCTTTAATAATTTGTGTTAATCTCCACAGAAGCCCATCCTATTTCTGAATATCGTATACAAGTCCTCAGTATCCATGTACCTAGTTCTCGATACCAGCCACACCGCACTTTTATCTGGCTGGCATGGTATATTCTCTTGCTCCAGAAGACTGACAATTTCAAAAAGCATCCTTCATGGTATATCTATCAAAATGTCCTTTGTTCTCTTTCTTCTTAATGCTTCTTTTTTTCTCCTTTCTTTTTATACATATAAAAGTCTTTTCCACAGATGACATCTGAAAATGACAGTTTTAAAACTCTGTTTTTAAAACTATCTCCCTCCACCAAAGCAAAGAGTAAGCTGGCAAAAACTGTCAAACCCAAATATTTTGGGATTGTGAAACCTAATAAACAACTTAAGAGAACAAAGAAAGTGCCTAATGAAGAAAGAAGTTACCAAAATTATGTGAGAAAGCATTCAAACTTACCTACCTACCATCCTTCACTCTCTAGCTGGTTGGTGGGAATGAAGTGGTAACTCACACTTCTCGGCTAGTTAATGTCAGAGGGAACAATACAGAACTTGATCTCAAAGAATTATTGTTGTATATTTTGACTGTGTGATGACTTCCTGAGCACTCAGTTCTGGAATATGCCTTTGTCTTACCCACCTCAAATCTTGCTCAGAAATAAAGCAGACTCCTAGATGGGGTTTATTGAAGCATGCAAAAGCAAATATACTAACTCCAGAGATCCACAGAGCAAAAGATAAAAGCCAGAGCAAGGAGAAAATAAACCCAAAAATGGGAAAGAAAAGGTTGGGAAAGAGAATGAAGAATAAGAGAATAAGATCTTCAAAAAATTATTGCCTACACTGTTGAATCTAGAAAGCCATACACATCTCCAGGACAGACACATGCTCAAAAGAGACCTAAGAAGATACTAAGTTACCTCTGATGGACCTTAATGCATCATGTAAGCAGGCAGTGAAAGCTAAGGCAGAGATGTAAACAGCCTGCATAAGCATTGAAGGAATGTCCAATGCAGAGCCAATTCACAGGGACCAGAAGACTTACTGTTATAGTTGTTGTAGTCGCTGTTGCTGTTTTGACTGCAGGCTTTTAAAGAAACTCTCTGTGTAACTAGCTAGCTATTAATCTAATAGAAAAGAAAATTGAGTGGCTATACATGATAAAGAATGCAGTCTTAACGAACAGTTTAGAAGAGCCACTGTGTAAACAAATGCAATCCATAACAAGTAGTAAAGGGCTCTTGGGGAAGGGGGGGAATTGACTTCTAAAGTTACCGTATTAAAATATTCAAAATCACCAGTTCTCAAAAAGGAAAAGAAAAAAAAAATACAACAAAACAAGAAAGTATGGCCCCTGTATCCACACACATACAAATAAATTAAGAGAAACTTTTGAAGGGAGCCCACACACTAGATGTACTAGACATAAACTGTAAGTCAACTTCTCAAATATTTTCAGAGAAGTGGAGAAAATCATGAACAAAGTATAAAGGAAATAAGGAGAACAATGTATCACCAAATAGAAAATACCAATAAAGAGATAGAAAGTATAAAAGGGAACCAAGTAGAAATTCTGGAGCTAGAAAGTATAATAACTGATATAAAAAAAATTGCTAGAGAAGTTCAATATCAGATTGGATCAGGCAGAAGAAAGAATCAATGAAACAAAAACAGATCAATTTAAATTATCCAGTTGGAAGAAGGGACAGAAATTTGAATAATAAAAATGATCAGAGCCTGAGAAAAACCAACATATACATAATGGGAGACCAGAAAGAAAGAAGAGACAGGAACTGGAAGCTATGAAGAAATAAGTATCTCTGGTAAAGTTAAATACTTAAGTAAATATCAAAACCACATTATTATATTTTTGGTTGGTAACTCCACTTTTCATTTCTTACATGATTTTAAAGAATATGTCAAAAAATAATTATAAATCTAGGGACACCTGCATGTGTCAGTCCATTAAGTGCCCAACTCTTGATTTCCACTGAAGTCATGATCTCAAAGTTCTGAGGTCAAGCCATGTGTGGGGCTCCATTCTGTGCATGGAGCCTGCTGGGGATTCTCTCTCTGTCTCTGTGTAAAGTAAATAAATAAATCTAAAAAAGTAATTATTATAGATCTATACTATTGGGCAAACAATATATAATGATGTAATTTGTGACAATAATAATTTAAAGAGGAAGGCAGAGTTTTTGTATACTATTGAAATAAAGTTTTTATCAATTCAAATTAAATTGTTATAAATTTAAGCTATTAAATGCAATCCCATGGTTACCACAAAAATACACAAAAAGAAATGAAAAGGAAATCAAATAGTTCACTAAAAACAAAACAAAACAAATCACACACAAAGAGGAAATGAACTGAAAAGCTATAAAACATAGAGAAAACAGAAAAATGACAGAAGTGCTTCCTTATCAGTCATACTTTAAATGTAAATGGATTAAACTATCCTATAAAGTGTACGAAGTGGCAGAACGCATTAAGAAAAAAAGAAAACAGAACCCAAACATATGCTACCTATGAGAGACTCACTTGAGATATAAATAGAAAAATAGGGAAAAGATGTAAAAAGATATTCCATGCAAATAGCAACCAAAAGAGAACTGAGCTGGCTACACTAAAGTCAGACAAAATAGATGTTATGTCAAAAACTGTTACAAAGGACAAAGATATTTCTATTTAAATTAAAGTCAGTCCACCAAAATGCCCTAGCAATTATAAGCATAAATATATTGATAAAGAAGATATAAAAATTATATATGTACCTAACAACGGAGCCCCAACATATATGAAGATAAAACTGACAGAATCAAAGAGAGAAATAAGCAGTTCTACAATAAGTTGGATGCTTTAATACACCATTATCAGTAATGAATATTATAATGTTAAAGAGTATTAATAAATAAATAGAGAACCTGAACAATAAGAATAACCATTCAGACCTCACAGATATATATAAGAGAGTACACATTCTTCTCAAGTGCACATGGAACTTTCCCCAGGATAGACCATGTGTTTATCCACAAAACAATTTTAATAAATTTTAACATGTGAAATCATACAAGTTTTCTTCTCCAACTACAACAGAATGAAGCCAAACATCAATAATAAAAGGAAAACTGGAAAATTCACAAATATATGGAAATTAAATAATATACATCTAAACAATAAATGGGTCAAAGAAGAAGTCCCAAGGAAAATAGAAAATACATAGAGATAAGTGAAAATGAAAACACAACAAACCAAAGCTTCTGGGATACAGCAAAGGCAGTACTCAAAAGAAAATTCATAGCTACAATGGCCTACCTTAAATCTTTTTTTTCCAACCAATAACCTAACTTTTCAACTTAAGGAAAACAGTTTTTCAGTTCCTCAATACATTGAGCATATATTACCATAATATTCAGCAACTCTACTCCTAAATATATATTCCAAAGAAGTGAAAATGGGTGTTCAAATAAAAATCCATACATAAAAGCTTAAAGCAACTCTATTCATAATAATCAAAGGCTGGAAATAGCCTAAATGTCCATCAACAACTGAATGGATAAACAAAATGCAGCATATCCATTCAACGCAATATTACTCCACCGTAAAATGAATGAACCACTGATACATGCTACAGTATGAATGAATATTGGAAACAGTGCCAAGTGAAAGAAGTCAGACACAAAAGGCTGCATATTGTATGATTCCATTCAAATGAAATATCTAGAATGGAGAAATCCATAGGGGAAAAATAAAGATGTTTATGGTTTCCAGGGTCTGGGGAGGGGTGTGTATCAGGAGAAACTACTTAATAGATACAGGGTTTCCTTCCGGAACTACATGGTGGCAATGGTTGCATTACATTGTTAATGCAGTAAATACCACTGAATTGTATACTGTAAAATAGTTAAAACAATAAATTTTATGTTATGTGAACTTCACCACAATAAAAAAATGTATTTTTCCTCATAAACAGAACATTTTATGTTTTCTAATTTAATTTTTACAGATATATTTCAACATGCCTTATCTCCTACTAATTCCATGACCCTTCCCTACTTCCAATCATTTTCTCACTAGCATCATTTACCTTATCTATGATAACTCTCTTAAATCAAAGTTCTTTATTTTTTGGAGGCATATTATGACAGGAGAAAAATGTTTGGTTGTTACATATTCAGGAACAATTAAACCAAGGTCAATGTCATTTTCCTTAGTTGTATTGCACTGATTCCTATCTTTAAAATATGTTATCAAGCCCCAATTTGAGTCTACCTCCTCTAAAAGAAAAATATTCCTTATTAATAGAATATCTCTTTTAATTGAATTCTGTTTACAGATGGTAAATAAATGAGTTGGCTATTTATATAGACATTTTTGAATGATGATAGCTAATTCCAAGGAATCTGTTTTCTGTGTTTTGTGAGTATGGACTGATACAATATTATTTGTGTGCATTCCATTGACCTTTACAAATGGTAGAAAGAGGACACCTGAAAAATTCATGATTGGATTAATCCAACTTGGAAGATATTGAAGAATCTTCATCAATTCCAATTTCTGTGCACATGGCCATGCCCCAACTCCTATCCCAGAACATACCAGTTAAAACAAAACCACACATTGTCACTGGAAAGAAAAAGCCAGAGGCAACTCATAAAGTGCATTTGCTATTTGAGGTGGAAATCTGCTATTTTGTCTACCTAGAACTCATCCCCATTTCTGAGAATGCCATCCTTCACATAACTACCCCTCATCTCTTTTCAGTCCTTGAGACTCAGAAAGGGTCATTTTGATGCCAGCCACAGGAATGGGTACATGGCAGAAGCCTGCCAAAGATCTCTACACAAGGATGTGACTCCAAATGGAAACACGTAACACGAGATGCAACAGAAGTATTTGAACTAAGTACTGAAAGAAGTCACTATTTTACCAGGTAAAAATCTCAAACCAGGTAAAGGGGGGCAGGGGAGTATAACCAAAGACTTCAAAGCAGAAGAGTATATGCTATTGGCAAGAAGTAGTTCCCAGAGAGGATAAAGTCAGCAATGTGAGCTAGGACTAGAATTTTGAGGCTTTGGGGAATCTGGTGGAGAAATAAACCCCAAAGTTGTCGTGAAGAAACAGCTCCAGAAATGTGGAAACCAAAGTTTGAAACTGCCTCTAATATTTCATGTGTTTTATACTTAAGCTGCAATGACTTTGGGGCCTGTGTTCCTAGTCACCAGGGATATGAAAGTTTGGAGAGTCAAAGCAAAAGTCATTTTCTGCCTTAGGGATGTTTAGGTCTATGCTCAGCTTGGTTAATTTAAGTGCTTAACTTTTACTGGTTCACTTAGTAGAAGTTGCTGTTTAAAAAAAATAAAAATAACAAAACACTGAATCTCAATTATTATATGACCTTTAGGGGATTTAAAAGACAGTCTTGTCACTGGGTTCAAAAGCATCCCTTGCCCTTTTAGGAAACTTTTTCTTCATAGAAGGAAAGGCTTCCCTCTCTTTATTCACAGTTGTGTGTTCTCTAATAAGTGCGCCTTTTCCTTTAGGGCTGACCTGCTTTCACTTCAGTGCATGTTGTTTTCAAAGAACCATTTGATGTACAAGAAACCTTTTACTTAAAAATAAAAAAGGAAGCCAGAAGAGTGAAATAGAGAGAAAGGGATAAGGGAAAGGGAAAAAAAGTCATTTTGTTGTGTTTGTTTTTGTATTTGGGGATGGGTGGAGAAGTAAATATGATGTAGAATTTTCGGCTAAAATGTTCCAACTTCCAATTAAGTTGTAAACCTTAGATATATGTTATTTCATTCTTCCCTAATTCTGTGCCTCACTTTGACTAACCGAGAAGGACATAAACAGACAAATTCCAGAGAAACAATTTTTTTCTTTTGAAATAAGAGAGGAAGAGAAATTATCTCTTCATTATCTACCTATAGAATTCAAACCCTTTTATATGACATTTGGAAATCTTTAGGTATTTCTGTGCCCCCACCCAAATATGTTTCCTTTATCATCCCCTCTGCATCTCAGTAACTTTAATTTCTGCAATCTCTGTCCCAGTAGAGTTGATATTAATATTGTATATAAATGACTTGCTTTGTTCTTATCATGGCTCTTGTATAAACCAGTCTCAACTTCAAAAATATTCTTTCATTTCTTTCTGTCCATCCATCCACCAAATTCACTTATTCAAGACCTATCTTGTTCAGGAGACCTTCCTTATTTTACTGTGTCTCTATAAACTAACTTTATTTTCCTCCATAAAAGAATTTATGAACTCCAAGTTTCATATTCTACATACTATGAAGCATATTATGTAATTTTAATTTGTATTACATATTTGTTTTATTTGTTCAATTAGATAATACATTGTTCAAGAGAGGAAACAATGTCATACCACCTCCAATCTCCCTTTTCCTAGCCCCTATTAGGTTGTAACCTGTTATTGGTTTCCTGCCATATTATCAGTAGGAGAGAAACTGGTTAATATCTTTTTGAAAAGGCTTAGAGTCAGCCAGACATATTTCACAGACACAAATACACACAGACTACTGAGCCTATAATAAGTCTTTATCTCCTACATATTTTCAAATTCTTAATAAAGTATATGAATTCCATACATTGTTCCTTTAAAAAATCATAATCCAAACTCACTTATATAGACATTTGTCTCCCCTACTAAGGTTAACAAATCACTTCTCCCACCATTCTGCTTATTGTTGATCAATTATTTTGTGTGGTTTATTGGTTTATTCCCTTCATCAGCAAGGATTGTGTTTGGCTGCACAAAAAGAAATTAACAAGAGCACTTAAGCAAAGAAAAGCTTATTTTCTTCGAACAACAGAAAACCTGGAAGTAAGTGTTCTATAAATAGTCCAGATACTCAAGGAAGTGATGGAGGACCCAAGCCTTCCATCCATTAGGTTCTCTTTGACTTTTATCCTGATGACACAGTATGATTGCTACAGTTGAGGCACTACATGCCAGTTTGAGGCCAGAAAGAGGGGAAAGGACAAAGAGCAAAGACATGGGCTACCTAAATCTAAACCCTTTAGCAAAAAACTGATAATGTCCCTATAAGATCCATCCTACAGATATTCACTTCCACCCTACTGACCAGGACTCTATCATGCTGCCAACTCTAGTTGCTATAAATCCTAAGATTTTGTTTGTTTTATTTTTATCTAAGCATATTACCCTAAACAAGGTCAGTTTTCTGCTAATGAAAAAAAAAAAAGCTAGTTACCAACAGTCTATACCACAGTGCTGAACTGTTAGAGCATAGAACAGTGTCTGTTGCAGAGTACACACTCAATAATACAATGAATAAGTTAATCCATGAATTACTGAACACATATTGACTAAGTTTTATTTAGCAGTGGGCTTTTAAATACCTTCATCTATGGTGTCTCATAGGTCAATCTATGCAAATCTATGCAATGACTACTGGTATCTCAGGAAAGGACTCACTATTTAAATGTGAAAGAATTATTTGCTATTGCTTTGAGTAGGCAGTTACACATCTATTTGTTAATATGACCCATCACAATTCTTTAGTCTTGAACACTTACATCAGTTTAGGTAATCTCTTTGCAAGTAGGAAGTTTTCCCATTGAGGGAAACTATATCTACAACTGAGGACAGACTGATTTAATTTAGATTATCCTTTTTTTAAATTCTTAAAAAAGAAAGGAAAAATAAATTTAAAGAATAAGGTTTGTGTGTTTTTTTTTAAGTAAAGAGAACACATGCAACACATACATTCACAATAAAGGAAGGTCGTGTCAAAAATAAAGTATTAGAAAAATCATGGAATAGCTCCAGAAAGGTAAGCCAAAATCACTTGTTTTTGTATAATAGTAAGAATAGGCAATGCATATAAGATTTACAGTGTAAGATAAAGTATAAAATAAAATTCAAGGGGCGCCTGGGTGGCTCAGTGGGTTAAAGCCTCTGCCTTTCACTCGGGTCATGATCTCGGGGTCCTGGGATCGAGCCCCACATCGGGCTCTCTGCTCAGTGGGGAGCCTGCTTCCCTTCCTCTCTCTCTGCCTGCCTCTCTGCCTACTTGTGATCTCCGTCTGTCAAATAAATAAATAAAATCTTAAAAAAAATAAAATAAAATAAAATAAAATAAAATACAAAAGATGAAGTCACTTCCTGTTTCCTGCCACACTGGAGCTTTCTAGCAAGACCTCCAAGATACCAGTACTGCTGCCAGTTTATCTTCAGTTTATCATTTTCTCATGTCCATCAACTAACGACTGTAGAGGTGACTGTGTTTCATGGATATCAAAGAATTCTCTGTCACATTTGAAAGCACAATTTCAAGAGTTTTGCATATATCACTAGGCACCATTTCAAGTGATTACATATATTACCTGATTTAATCCATATGATCCAGCAAGGTAAGTACTATTGTTATCACTATTTTCCAGTTGAAGAACTGAGGTTTACATTGCTTGCCTACATGCCAAATGACAATCTTGAGTCCAAATCCAGATGTCTAGCTCCAGAATCAGGACTCCTAACCACTATTTGCACTGCCTCAACAGGCCTCAATGATACACTTTCAGGCACCAAATTTGAGAAGAGTCACATCTTCTGATTCATTGTTAATACTTTATGATAAGAAGAACAAGGCTAAGTGAGAGGAAAAACAAGTCAAAAGTAACAACATCAGGTGTTAGAAGCAGACCGTTCCTAAGGGACGGCCATAAAAGATCTCGTGCCCTAGGAAATAGAGACACTTAGAAATTATCTTAATGATTTTGCAAGTATGTACTATCTACATTTCTATCAAATAGTCAGCAATTCCATTTACTGCATAATGGTCTCCCTGCTAAAGGATAAATTCATAAATTTGAAAATGCTCTGTCCTTTGAATTCTAAGAGAATGTAATAGATATTAGAAAGTTTAGAATGAATAATCTAGGACAGAATTGAGAGTGTGAATAGTGGTATTATAAAAAAAAAAAAAACACATAAAATCATGTTAAGCAGTCACATCCCTGCTCTGAAGTTCTCAATCAGTTATTCTATCCCAGGCGAAAAAGCAAGAAAAGTCTCTTTACCATCCACCAAGTGTTTAGCCTCTGTTGTTTTTAGTGTTGACAGGTTTGTTGGTGCATTGAGTGATGAATCTACTCATATTAATTAGATAGATACATAGGAAAGCCAGACAGAAAGCTTCAGGCACACATTCCTAGCCATTAATGGTGAGGTTTGGCATGGATTGGACAATGTCCTCTCTACCACCTTAGTGCTGGAGAACCGAATCAGTGGACTTAGTAGATTGGTTGGCACAGGCCCCAGATGGAAGTGATGGACATGAACTACTGTTGTTCTTGTGAATTCTGATGAGTCAGGAGTGCATACTGATGCAGAACAACCTGTTGGGCACTTAATATAACTCCAACTAGAAGGGTTCACATTTCTAAACATTCCTAGACAGCATTCCTTCTCTTTGAGAAATACTCTGGAATAAATTGTGATTTGGGTTCCAAATATGGCAACCTTTTATATTAGTTAAAGTTTTTGGAATACAGTCAAAAGAAATGAATTCCAGGACCAGAAGAATTCCAGTTAGTTTGGGAATTGCCCAGGAATCAGGAATTATAAGTATCCTAGGAGAAACAGTCTGGTCCCAAATCCACCAGGGAGAAAACATGGAAGTGCAGTTATTAGGAGTTTTTTTCTTTTCAGTTACATAAATGGGACATTTACTATTTAGTAGACAATATGTTAAGAGCCTCTGCTTACATCTATCAGACTATGTCAGTGTGAAAAGGAATTCCCTCAAGGGTAAATCTGACTGTTTATAAGGAAGAAAAATGGTGGTAAGCTAGTTAGGGAAACCAATTTGTGCCAGTTTGCCTGTGATTTTTCTGGTTTTAATACAAAATATCCCATATCCCAGTCTCTGGAAAACTGGGATGGTTGTTCACCATAAGGCTAATTTATACACACTACACACATGCACACACGTGTGCACACACACACACACCAGAATCTTCCTTGCTTTCCCATCTTTTTTCAGTAGTCACCACCCTATCACACAAAATTTCTTTCTAAAACCATATTCTCTGCTTTTCTTTTCACAATAAATCTTGAAGGATTTTTTTTTAAGAATTTATTTATTTATTTGACAGATCACAAGTAGGCAGAGAGGCAGGCAGAGAGAGAAGGGAGGAAGCAGGCTCCCCACTGAGCAGAGAGCCCGATGTGGGGCTCGATCCCAGGACCCTGGGATCATGACCTGAGCCAAAGGCAGAGGACTTAACCCACTGAGCCACCCAGGCGCCCCTTGAAGGATATTTAAACCAAAATACTGAATCACTAGAAGTCTTCCACATCTACCAAAAAGAAGAAGAAGAAGAAGAAGAAGCAGCAGCTGTTGCTTTCTTTCCTCAAGAACAAGAGGAAGAGTTTTTCTTCAAATATTCAGAGAGAGTACTTTTCACAAGCAGGACAGAGTAAATAAGTTTGTATGCTGAAGCATGTTGAAAGTCCCTGTCCTGTTACACACAATGGAGGATTTCCAGGAAGATAGAGAGCCATGGACACACACACACACACACCCCACAACAGTATCATTAGGAGACTTCCTATTAAAGAATGTGAAGTTGACCATATTAAACATTATGCTGTCAATCAGGAAACACACCATTGTTCTCCATTGTGCATCCAAATGTTGACAGAGACTCAAGACCCATAAAACCCAGTGACCCGCATACTCACTAGCTAATTGACATGAGAAAATGACAAAGTAAAGATACCCTGGCGGCAGTTTCGGTGTCTTAGAGGTCTTGCCAGAAAGCTCCAGCACGGATGGACACAGGCAGCGATTTTATCTTACTTTCCAAATTAATATTGTAACTTCTTAAAAATTAAAGACATGAAAAGGCTTTTCAGTGGTCACATGACAAGACTAAATGGAGCGTAGTTTCTGTTGTCAGTTATGGACAATACTGCCTAGTCATGTAGGAGACACACAGAAAACAGAAGCCCCGGATCTAC
>PISX010028602.1:0-21285 GCA_004024625.1 Mellivora capensis | reverse complement strand
CTCAAGAGACCACCTGGAAGAGAAAATCAAGAAAAGCCCCTACAATGTAGAGCAAAAATACAGATAAGGAAAGAAGAAATAAGGCACACAGAAGATGGACCCTCGAGGTTCTTATGACGAAGACTGTCTTGGTCGTCCTCCAAAATCTGTTCTCTCGTTTTGTTGGAGCACTGAACTAACCAAAGTTTCCCAGCCTCCTTTGCAGTTATAGTCATATAACTTAAGTTCTTGTGATTGGAAGACGAGCAGAAATAATATGTGTCATTTCTGGGCTTAGACCTCAGGAAAGTGGGCATGTCTTCACCTCATTTTCTTCCCTCCTTTCACTAGGTATAACCTGCAAGAACCCAGCTCTGATAGTTGCAGACTGTATAGTGCCCTAGTGTCAGTTTTCCAGATAAAACACAGAACACCCAATTAAGTGTGAATTTCAGGTAAGCAGTGAATAATTTCGTAGGATCATTATGTCCTGGATGTTTTATCCTAGTGAGTGGCAGAGAACAGTGGGATAAAAGGAAGTGGGTTCTCGAACTTTGCATGGAGCAGTGCTGTCCCACTCCCCTGCCTGGATGCTTCACAGCTATTAATGAGAGAGAAACTGATTTGTTTGTACTCCAAGCTTTGTTGGGTCTCTTTTTAACAGCCGCTTAACCTTTCACCCTAATACTTAGTGGTGAGTTTCTGCCATAAGACGACTGTGGCATATTTTACTACAGATGGAGTCTTACATTGCCATTGGTCATTCTCCCTGCCCCCACAGTTCAACATCTCCAATATTGGATTCTGTCTAGTAATTGATGCTAGTTTAGATTCCATGAAATGTCATGTTATAAGAGAGAAATGAGGCAGTGCTATCGCCAAGATGGTGGACTAGGAAGTCCCAGCCTTCACTTTTCAGCAGAGACAGCGACTTAACAACAAAATATGGACCAAAATACCTTTTTGAGAACTCCAGAAACCTATAGCTGGCACAGCTCAGCACAGGAAGTTCTTCCCGGGGTTGGGGATGGGGGTGGTAAGAAAGGCAGTGGGGAAGAGTGGAACATGTGTCCAACGTTCTGAATTATCAAAGGGCTGCCCAAGGAACTGGTTTCTACCTTACCTGATTTGGAGTACTGATGGGGAAACAAAATACTTTTGATGCCACTGAGTACAAAGTACTTTGGATGTCACTGAGCACAACGTGTACTTTTGGATGTCCCTGGGTGGGGTGGCTTCGTGCTGTTAGCACCAGAAAAACTGCAGTACCACAGATAGGCACCAGAGGAGAGCAAAAGATATATGAGCGCCTGAAAAAAAGAAACCAGCAAATTTCTGTACTTGGGAAATTAGAGCATAAGCTCAGAGAAACTGCATCTACCAAAAAGGTTTTCAGAAGTCCCAGAATCTCTAGCCAGTCTGATTATTAAAGGTTTTCCCCTACCTGAACCCAGTCTCTACAAAAATCAGGAAAATAATACATGAACAAAATGAGAATATCAAGAGCTAGAAACTATAAAAAAGAACCAAACAGTGGCACCAAGGGGGCTCAGTTGGTTAAGTGTATGACTTGACTTTGGCTCAGGTCGTGATCTTGGGGTTGTGAGATCAAGCCCCGTGTCAGCTCTATGATGAGTATGAAACTGCTTGGGATTTTCTCTCTCCCTCTACCCTTCCCCTCCCCCACTATTTGTGTTTGCTTGCTCTCTCTCTCTCAAATTAATTAATTAATTAAGGCGGGGGGGAAAAAAGAGCCAGATAGAAATTCCAGAGCTGAAGAATGCAATAGCTAAGCTGAAAAATTCATCAGAGGGGTCTGACAACATACTTAGCCAGAAAAGAAAGAATCAATAAACTCAAAATTTGGGATGATTGAGTCAGAGGAACAAAAACAAATAAGATGAAGCGAAGTGAAGAAAGCCTAAGGGATTTCTAGAATACCACAAAGCCAACCAATGTATGCATTATTGAAGTCCCAGGATCAAGAGAGAAAGGGGCAGAACACTTAAAGGAGTGATGATCCAGGACATACAATTTCAAGACACTCCACAGACTCTAAGTATGAAGAATCCAAAGAAGCTCACAGCAAGACAAATTATAATCAAACTGTCAAAAAGCCAAAGACAAAGAGAGAGTCTTGAGAAGTAGCAAGAGAAAAGCAACTCACTATGGACAAGGCAGCTCCCATGGGATTATTGCTATAGTCTCAGCAGAAGCCTTTCAGGCCAAAAGTGGGCAAGATAACATATTCAAGGTGCTGAGAGAAAAAATCTGCCAGCCAAGAATATGATACCTGGAAAAACCATCCTTCCGCAATGGAGAAACAAATGCTTTCCAGATGAACAAAAGCTGAAGGATTGTATCCACTAGACCTGCCATCCAGTAATGCTAAAGGGACTTCACAAGCTGAAACAAAAGGATGCTAGACAGAAGTATGAAAGCATATAAAACTATACAGCTTCTTAGTAAATATAAAAAAAATAGAGAGTACTTTAATACTGTAATGGTATTACAGAAAAAAAAACACCCCACCTTTAATTCCAGCATAGAATTTAAAAGACAAAAGCATAAAAACAACTATAATAATAAAACTATGTTAGTGGATACAATAAATTATATAAAGGTGTAATTTGTGACATCATTAACAATGCTGGGAGTGGAGAGATGCAAAAGAGTGGGTTTTACATGTAGTTAAAGTTTTTATCAGCTTAAAACAGATTGTTATAACCATAACATGTTTTGTGTAAGCCCTATGGTAACCACACACACACAAATACCTATAGAAGATACACAAAAGAAAATGAGGAAGGAATCAAAGCATGTGAGTATAAAAAAGCAACATACAAAGAAGTTGTATGACTTCTTGGCAGAAGGCAGAAGGAAAGGAAACCAGGGACAAAATAGCTACAAGACAGCAATGAACAAAATGCCAATTAACTAATTAGTAATTAGTTAATAAACTCCTCAATCAAAAGACATAGAGTGGCTGAATGGATTAAAAAAAACTATACCCAAGTATATACTGTCTATGGGAGATCCACTTTATATATAAAGATACACATAGGGTGAAAACAAAAAGAAGGAAAAATATTCCATGCAATTAGTAACCAAAAGAAAGCAGGAATGGCCATGTTTATATTAGATAAAACAGACTTTAACTAAAAAAAATGTCACAAGAGACAGAGAAGGACATTTTATAAAAATAAAAGGGCCAGTTCACCAGAGAGAATATGACAATTACAAATATATACTGACTGAACATTATAGCACCCAGACATATGAAATAAGCATTATCAGAACTGAAGAGAACAGTAGACTGTAACACAGTAATAGTAGGATATATCAACACCACACTTTCAGTAATGGATAGAACAACCAGACAGAAGATCAATAAGGAAATAGAGGGCCTGAGTAAGCCAAAGGGACCTAATATTTATACAGAACATTCCACCCAACATCAGCAGAATACACACTATTCTCAAGTGCACATGGAACACTCCCCAGGATAGATCACATGTTAGGCCACAAAACAAGTGCTTAACTGATTGAGCCACCCAGGCATCCTGTTAGTTGCATTTCTATACACTAATAATGAATTAACTGAAAAGGAAGTTAAGAAAACAATCCTATTTATAATGGCATCAAAAGAATTAAATAGGGGCACCTGGGTGGCTCAGTCAGTTAAGCCTATGCCTTCAGCTCAGGTCATGATCCAGGGCTCCCGGGATTGAGTCCCACATCGGGCTGCCTGCTCAGTGGGAAGCCTGCTTCTCCCTCTCCCACTCCCCCTGCTTGTGTTCCTTCTTTCACTCTCTCTCTCTCTGTCAAATAAATACATAAAATCTTAAAAAAAAAAAATGAATTAAATACTGGGTTTCCTGGGTGATATAGTCAGTTAGGCATGCAACTCTCAATCCCAACTAAGGTCTTGATCTCAGAGTTGTGAGTTCAAACCCCACACTGGGTTCCACACTAGGTGTGGAGCTTACTTAAAAAAAGAAAAAAGAAGAATGAAATACTTAGAAATAACCTTGAGAAAGAAGGCAGAAGACTTACACATTGAAGACAACAAAACATTGCTGAAAGAAATTAAAGTAGATGCAAATAAGATTATTTCATCTTCATGGACTGGAAAATAATACTGTTTAGATGTCCATACCCAAAGCAATTGACAGATTCAATGCTACCCCACTGAAATCCTGGCATTTTTTACAGAAATAGAAAAAGCAATCCTAAAATTGATATGGAACCACAAAAGACTCAAATGACCAAAGTAATCTTGAGAAAGGCTGATAGAGATTAACAAAACTGGAACATTACACTTTCTGATTTCAAAATATACTACAAAGTACAATAATCAAAACAGAGTGGTATTGGTATAAAGGTAGACATGTAGAATAATGGAACAGAATAGAACCCAGATATAAACCCATGTACATATAGCCAGCTGATGGTCAACAGAGAGCCAAGAATTCACAATGGGGAAGGATAGTTTCCTAACAAATGAGGAAAACTCAGTATCTACATGTAAAGAATGAAATTGGATCCTTATCTTACACCATACATAAAATTCAACTCAAAATGGATTTAAGACTTAAATGTAAGACCCGAAATCATAAAACTCCTTCAATAAAACATGGGGGAAGTCTTCTTGATATTGGTCTTGGTAATTTCTTGGATACCACCCCAAAAGCTCAAATAGACAAGTGAGTCAACATCAAACTAAAAAATTTCTGAACAGCAAAGGACACTATCAATAAAACGAAATGAAAGATAACCTACAGAATGGGAGAAAATATTGCAAACCCTATTATCCGATAAGAGCATCTAATATATAAGGAACTCCTACAACTCAGTTGCAAAAAAAAATAAATAAATAACAAATAACCTGATTAAAAACCAGGTAAGGAATAGACATTTCTCCAAAAAAGGCATACAAATGGCCAACAGGTATAAGAAAAGGTGTCCACCGGGGCGCCTGGGTGGCTCAGTGTGTTAAAGCCTCTGCTTTCGGCTCAGGTCATGATCCCAGGGTCCTGGGATCGAGCCCCACATCGGGCTCTCTGCTCCACGGAGAGCCTGCTTCCTCCTCTCTCTCCCTGCCTGCCTCTCTTGCCTACTTGTAATCTCTGTCTGTCAAATAAATAAATAAAATCTTTAAAAAAAAAAAAAGTAAAAGTAAAGGTGTCCACTATCCCTAATCATCAGGGAAATGTTAATCCAAACGGTCACTATCAAAATCCAAATGGTCACTATCAAAAAAGAAAACAAGTGTTGGTAGAGTTGTGGAGAAATTGGAACCCTTATACACTGTTGGTGGAAATATAAAATGGTGCAGCTACTATGGAAAATATTATGGAGATGTTGCAAAAAATTAAAAAGTGAACTACCATATAAACCAGCAAACCCATTTCTGGGTATGTATCTAAAAGAATTGAAAGAAGAGTCTCAAAGAGATATCCATACTCCCACATTCATTACAGCATTATTCACAATAGCCAAGATGTGGAAACCACCTAAATGTGCAAGAGTGTAGAAAATATGGTGTATACCTACAATGGAATATGAATCAGCCTTTAAAAATAGGGAAATCCTGCTGTGTACAACAATATGGATGAAACTTGAGGATGTTATGCTAAGTGAAATAGGCCCATCACAGAAGAATAAATGCTACATGATTCCACTTATCTTAAATAGTCAAACTCATAGAAGCAGGGAGTAGAATGTTGTTGGCCAGATGCAGGAGAAATGGGGAGCTATTGTTTAATGAATATAAAGTTTGAGTCAAAAAAAAAGTTTCAGTCATGCAAGAGAGATGAATTCAAGAGATGAGACAGCACCTATAGTAATAATAATACAACATAGTGCCTACAGTAACAATACTTTTTGTTCGCTTAAACATTGTTAAAAGAGTACATCTCATGGTGAGTGTCCCTGCCACAATAAAAAAAAATAATAAAATGTATGGACACAGAAAAGTTGAAAGTAAAAGAATTTATAAATTTTTTAAAGATTTTATTTATTTGCCAGAGAGAGAGAGAGAGTACACACAAGCAGGCAGAGAGGGCAGAGGCAGCAAGAGAAGCAGGCTCCCTGCCAAGCAAGGAGCCCAACGTGGGACTCGATCCCAGGACCCTGGGATCATGACCTGAGCTGAAGGCAGCTGCTCAACCAACTGAGCCACCCAGGCATCCCCAAAGTAAAAGGATTTAAAAAGATAGTGTAGGCAATTACTAACCAAAAGAAAGCCATTGTATAGCTTTGTTAAATGAAAAAGCATAGACTATAAGGGGAAAAGAATTTCTATGGTTAAAGTGGGCCACATAATGAGAATTACAATTTATCAGAAATATATAATAATCCTGAAGCTATGAGCACCCAGTAAAACCTCAACAGTTAGGAATGACCTTGCTACTTCTAGGTGAAAGCTCTAGGAATACATGTGTGTTGCTACGTGCTCTCTTTTCCCCCTGCCATGGCAATCAGGACTGTTCCAGATACTGCCTTCTCCATCAACCTGGATCCCAGTGTGGGGATGATGATAATGACAATACGCCTAGCCAATTCATGATGGACATGGAACATGAACAAGAAATAAATGTTTGGGGCGTCTGGTTGGCTCAGTGGGTTAAAGCCTCTGCCTTCGGCTCAGGTTTTGATCTCAGGGTCCTGGGATTGAGCCACGCATGGGCTCTCTGCTCAGCGGGGAGCCTGCTTCCCCCCACCCCCCCGCCTGCCTCTCTGCCTACTTGTGATCTCTGTCTGTCAAATAAATAAATAAATAAATAAATAAATAAATAAATAAAATCTTTCTTAAAAAATCAACTATGGGAAATAAACTAGATAGACTAACATAACATAAATCATGTATTTAAATTGGACCAATTCCTAAAAGATAAAAATTGGTATTGTTAGGAGTGTGGTATCTTTTTAAAGCCCAACTATCAGGGTGCTTGGGTGACTCAGTTGGTAGAGTGGCTGCCTTTGGTTCTGGTCGTGATCCCAGCATCCTGGGATGGAGTCCCACATTGGGCTCCCTGCTCAGTGGGGAGCCTGCTTTTCCCTTGCCCTCTGCCTGCTGCTTTGCCTTATTGTGCTCTCTCTTCTCACTCTCTCTGTCAAGTAAATAAATAAATCCCAACTATATTTTGGGCAAGTCCCATCCAACATGGGACTTGATCCCAGCACTCTCTTTTTTAAAAAGATTTTATTTATTTATTTGAGAGAGAGAGAGAGAGAGAGAGAGCGAGCAGGAGCGGGAGGGGCACAGGGAGAGAGAAAGAGAGAATCTCAAGCAGATGCCAGGCTGAGTGTGGAGCCTCATTGTGAGCCTTTTGACTCATTGTTTTTGGATAAATTTTACCAACACCAATCACTCTCAAATCAATATATAACTTTAACAAGCTGTATCCACCAGTTTAAACAACTTGAATTAAACTAGCAGTTTTGGGGGGGCGCTTGCGTGGCTCAGTGGGTTAAGCCTCTTTCCTCTCTCTCTCTCTGCCTGCCTCTCTGCCTACTTGTGATCTCTGTTAAATAAATAAATAAAGTCTTTAAAATAACAAAAATAAACTAGCAGTTTCTGTAATTTCTTAAATTTCTCATCTTCAGGACACATTAATCTTGAAACTTCTCTTTTCAGAAGGAGAAATAAACTTGAAATATAGACAATATCCAGTGAAGTCTTTCTACTCAATTAAAAGTTGCCACAATGTTAAGCTTATCTATTAAAGAGAACAATCTGTGAGGAATAAAAATAGTTAAGAACATGTCCAACATCCTCAAGAATGTCTTCATGTCCTTTGTGATTCTCTTCCCCTCATCCCTCTTCACCCTCCACTTTGTTCCAGGTGACCACAGAATCTGCTTTGGTCATTATAGATTAGCTTGCATTTTCTAGAATTTTATATAAATAAAATCATATTGTGTGTATGTACTCTTGTTTTGATCTGACTTTTTTTTTAAGATTTTATTTATTTATTTGACAGACAAGAGATCACAAGTAGGCAGAGAGGCAGGCAAAGAGAGGGAGGGGGGGAAGCCGGCTCCCCGCTGAGCAGAGCCCGACGCGGGGCTCCATCCCAGGACCCCAGATCATGACCCAAGCCAAAGGCAGAGGCTTAACTCATGAGCCACCCAGGCGCCCTTGATCTGACTTCTTTCACTCAGCATAATTATCTGGATATTTATGCATGACATAGTGTTCATAAATCATACATCTATTTATACTGTTGAGTGGTATTCCATTATATGGCCATACATTTATAAGTTAATCTACTCATCTATTGATGAATATTTTGATCGTTTCCATTTTTGGCTGTTACAAATAAAGCTGCTATGAACATTGCTGTAGAACATATGCTTTCATTTCTCTTGGGGAAATTCCTAGGAATGGCTGGATCAGATGGAGGTGTACACTTAACCTTTCGAAGAACGTTTTATGGGGCGCCTGGGTGGCTCAGTCAGTTACGTGTCTGCCTTTGGCTCAGGTCATGATCCCAAGATTCTGGGATCAAGCCCAGCTTCAACTTCCTGCTTAGTGGGGAGTCTGTTTCTCTCTCTCCCTCTGCTCCTATCCATCCCCAGCCCCCTACTCAGAGCAACAGACAAGCAGACTCCCCACTGAGCTGGGAGCCCAACATGGGACTTGATCCCAGGACTCTCTTTTTAAAAAGTATTTTATTTATTTATTTGAGAGAGAGAGAGAGAGAGACAGCAGGACCGGGATGGGCATAGGGAGAGGGAAAGAAAGAATCTCAAGCAGATGCCAGGCTGAGTGTAGAGTCTAATGCAGGACTCAATCCCAGGACCCTGAGATCATGACCCAACCTGAAATCAAGAGTTGGTTGCTTAAATGACTGTGATACCCAGGTGCCGCATAAATAAAATCTTAAAAAAAAAAAAAAAAAGAAAGAAAGAAACTCACACCAGTTTATAAAAATGTATTGTTGTGGTTTTAATTTTCATTTCCTCAATGACTAATGTTGAAAACCTTCTTATGTTCTTACCTGACATCCATATATCATCTATGGTGAGTTGTCTGTTCAAATATTTCCCAATTTTTAAAAATATTTTATTTATTTATTTGACAGAGAGATCACAAGCAGGCAGAGAGGCAAGCAGAGAGAGAGGGGGAAGCAGACCCCCCACTGAGCAGGGAGCCCGATGTGGGGCTCGATCCCAGGACCCCGAGACCACCACCCGAGCTGAAGGCAGAGGCCCAACCCACTGAGCCACCCTGGCGCCCCTATTTCCCAATTTTTAAAAAAGATTTTACTTACTTATCTGAGAGAGTGAGTGAGAAAGAGAGGGGGTGAGCGTGAGCAGGGGGACAGGGGTGGAGTAGAGGGAGAGGCAGCAGCAGACTCCCCCACTGAGCAGGGAGCCGGATGCGGGGCTCGATTCCGGGACCCCGATGCAGGGCTCGATTCCAGGACCCCGGGATCATGACCTGAGCCAAAGGCAGACATTTAACCCAATGAGCCACCCAGGTGCCCTGAAATATTTCTCAATTTTTTATTGGGTTGTTTGTTTTCTTTTTCAAGTAAAAACGTGTGACCTTTGAAAGATAATTGTTAAGAGAATGAAAAGACAAGCAGGAGATGGGATGGGATTATAGAAAGTAGCACAAGGAGATCTTTGTAGTGGAAGAATAGTTCTGTATCTCGATTGTGGTGGTGGTTACACAAATAGGTACATGTGATAAAATAACACAGGTCTATACACATACATCATACTAATGTCATATTCCTGGTTTTGATAGTGTATACTAATTATGTAAGATATAATGGTGAGATAGTAGAAACATATGTATTAGTCCCTGCCCCCAGTTCCTGGCAGTAAAACTCATAATTCCCTAAGTGATAAGAGCACTAGGAACATCTTTTGTTCTCATATTTGTTCTTTGGCCCTGGTTTCTGACACAGAGTTCCTAAGACTCCGGGAATTTCTTTTGTTCTAGGTGACTCTTCATGGGCCCTTGGATGGGGGCTGGTCACCAGAAAGACCAAGCCATGATTAGAAGCTTGGAATATTCAGCCCTCCCCCCTATTTTCTAGAGGGGAGAGAGGGGCTGGAAATGGAGTTAATAACTTAGCATGTCCATGTAAAGAAGCCTGTATAAGAATCCCTAGAGTATGGGGTTTAGGGAGCTTCCAGGTTGGTGAACATATCCATATACCAGGGGAGTGATGTACCCCAACTCCACAAGGACAGAAGATCCTGTACTCAGGACTCTCTCAGCCCTTGCTCTGTATATCTTTTCTAGCTGTTCATCTGTATTCTTTTTCAGATTCTTTAATAAACTGGTAAACATAAGTGTTTTCCTGAGTTCTGCTCTGGTAAATATTTGGATCTGAGGGAGAGGAGGTCATGAGAACTTCTGATTTATAGCCAAGTTGGACAGAAATTGTGGGTAACATGGAGAACTATTACTTGCAACTGGTATCTAAAATAGGGGACAGGGGTGGCTGAGTGGCTTAGTGGGTTAAGCCTCTGCCTTCGACTCAGGTCATGATCTCAGGGTCCTGGGATCAAACCCTGCATTGGGTTCTCTGCTCAGCAGGGAGCCTGCTTCTCCCACCTCTCTCTCTGCCTGCCTCTCTGCCTACTTGTGATCTCTCTCTCTCTGTCAAATGAATAAATAAAATCTTAAAAAAATAAAATAAAATAGGGGACAGTGTTGTGGGGCCGAGCCCCTAACATATGGGATCTGGTGCTACCTATAGGAAGATAAAATTGAGGTCAATTGTAGGTCACCTAGCGGGTGTCATGGAGAATTGTTTGTTGTGAGGAAAGCCCCACACACATCCAGTGTCAGAAGTATTGTGGGTATGGTCGTGGTGTGAGCTTAATGGGGAAACACAGGTTTCCAACTCAGTAACTAACCATGGAGGGAAACTAGGTGAAAGGGACATATATGGTCTATCTGTACTATCTATGAAAATACCTGTGAATCTACAATTATTTCAAAACAAAAAACTAAAAAGAAAAAGACAAACACAGACTTCTAAAATAAACAGTGTTTGAACAATTGATTAGATATTAGGGAGGAAAAATTTGGATTTCTATCTCACAATATATATAAAGTAAATTCCTAGAGTTTTAAAGACATTAATACAGAAAAGTATTAAAGAAAACAATATAGGATGGGGCCACTGGGTGGCTCAGTGGGTTGAGCCTCTGCCTTCAGCTCGGGTCATGGTCTTAGGGTCCTGGGAACGAGCCCCGCATTGGGCTCTCTGCTCCTCGGGGAGCCTGCTTCTCCCTCTCTCTCTGCTTGCCTACTTGTGATCTCTCTGTCAAATAAATAGATAAAATCTTAAAAAAAAAACAACAACAATATAGGATGCTGTCTTCATGACTGCAAGATAGGAAAATATTTCTTAATCTGGTCAAGAAAGAAAAGGAAAAAATTAACAAATTGGACTATATGAGCATTAAACATTTCTAGTCACATAAAGAGAGTGAAAAGCTACAAACTGAAAATGATTGCAACACATGAAAGTAAGTATAATTTATTATCTAGAATATATCATGTCTATTGATCAGTAAGAAAAGACAACTCAACAAAATAGACAAAGAAATGAGCAGTCTTTTCACTCAAGAGAAAGCATAAGTCATCCATAAACATATGAAGGAACATTTCAGTTTCATAAGTTGAAACCACAATGAACTACAATTTCACAGCCACCAAATGTAAAGGTTGGATAATACCAAATGTTATAGCTAGAATGTACAGAGCAATGCGAGCTTTCATATGTTACTGACAGCAGTATAAATTGGCAAAGTCCTCCAGGAAAGTAGTATCGCACTACCTTAAAAAGTTGAACATGCATGTGCCCTACAAGCTAGCAGTTCTCCTAGGTATATATCCTAGAGAAACTTGCATGTGCACACCCAGAGACATGTAAGAAGAACGTTTAGAGTGACACTGTCCATAATAACAAAACAAACAAAAATAACAAAAGTGACTCTTTTTATGGTTTCGAGATTTACGTATGTAATTACATGAAGCTGTATTCTTTGATTTTTACTGCTCTAGTGTGTGAATACATACTGTATTAGGGAAATGCCATGACTTACTTATCTAATCTCTTCTATAAAAGCACTAAAGCCAGACCGTTTCTACTAAATGTTCAAGGGTACAGATAATTCTTATGCACATTATTCCAAACAGGAGAAATTGTCCAACTCGTTTTTGAGAGGTTAATGTAGTATTGATACCAAGACCATTTAAGGGCTATAGAACGGACAATCTCATTTATGAACATGGAAGCCCAAATTCTAATCCAACAGTAAAATAAGGTATTGCAGCCAAAGTACAGCGTATTCCGGGAATGTAAGGGTTTTTTGGAAATTAGAAACTGTCTCTACTTTTGGCTTCCTATCCCAGTCCCACTACTTCTTCTGAGCAGTAACACAGGCATGGAGCACCACCCGGGCAGTCAGCCAGTATCGTTACTGTGACGAGGCCCCATTATACGGAGGACCCGGGAGTGAACATCTGGGCTCATTCATATAGAAACACTAATGATTTCAACACACAGATAAAACAGGTAAGCAACTGCATGATTCACTAACTTAAACTGACCAGACTAAAGTCACCAGGAGAAATGGCTGTTTTATGGATCTGGAACCCCGAAGCTCTCTTGAATAAAAAGGCTCAAGATAATATTTTCTTTCGTGACATGACAAGCCTCTGCAAAAATCCCTTGTGCTTCCCCAGATCTCCCTAAGCAGAGCTAATTTCTAATTTCCGTTTATTTCATTTGTACGTGGTATTATTACGTCGGAAGATCATCCTTTTACAGTCATCAGTGTAATGGATGGATTCAGGTGAGGGTCACCCATGGATGCGAAAAGCACTGGATGAACGATGTTTGCAGGACAGGATGTTTATGTAGTTCCGCAGGTTATCCGGCGTGATGTTTATCACTCCGCAGGTTACTCGACTAACTACAAGGAGGAACTCTTAAAATGGAGATCTGATGGACATCGCCTGAACCAAGTGACCAAACTCACCATCGCCTGTAAGAGAAAAACTATGATGTGATGTACTGGGAAGCAAACATCATGTACATAGTATTTTTGCCAAGAACGATGAGCCTGAATCTAATTGTGGGGGCAAATGACCAAATCAAGATTGTGGGACATTCCAAACGATAACTTCCCTGGACTCTTCAGGAAATATTATTGGCATGAAGGACTTTCTATATATAATGTGCACGTGCCCAGTATGTGTGTGTGTCTGTGTGTGTGTGATTAAAATAAAGATTAAAGGATACTAAAAAAGGCTTGACAAAGGTAATGTGGGATCCTTAAATGGAACCTAGATCAAATAAGGAAAAAAGTTATCAAGACAGCAGGGAGGACAACTGAAGACATTTTAATATTGTATATTTGATATCATCATTTTAATGTTATTTTTTAGATGTGATAATGGTATCAGAGACGTGTAGGAGAATGCTCATGTTTTTAAAGAGTCACATGTAGGGGCGCCTGGGTGGCTCAGTGGGTTAAAGCCTCTGCCTTCCGCTCAAGTCATGAACCCAGGGTTCTGGGATCGAGCCCCGCATTGGGCTCTCTGCTCAGCAGGGAGCCTGCTTCCCTCTCTCTCTCTCTCTCTCTCTCTGCCTGCCTCTCTGCCTACTTGTGATCTCTCTCTCTGTTAAATAAATAAATAAATCTTAAAAAAAAAAAAAAAAAGAGTCACATGTAGGGGTGCCTGGGTGGCTCAGTCAGTGAAGCATCTGGCTCTTGATCTCAGCTCAGGTCTTGATCTCAGGGTCATGAGTTCAAGCCCCACCTTGGACTCCATGCTGGGCAAGGAGCCTACTTAAAAAAAAAAAAAAAAAAGAGTTACATACTGAAATATTCTGGTATGAAATGTCATGATGTCTGGAACTTTCAAATGGTTCAGCAAAAAAGAAAAAATATATAGATGGGTACTTAGATAAATAAAATGTGACCAAATGGTAATAATTGCTGAATCTAGGCATTGGATAAACTATTAATTTGTTATACTATAATTTTACCTTTTGGGGGGATTATTTTTCAAAATAAAAATTGGGGAGAAAAGCAAAACCAAAAAAAACCTAAAAAATGCATCTAACACAATTGAAAAGAGGCAAGGGCAGCAAGGGATAGAGGAAATCCAGTGCAGCCGTTACTATGGCTTTAATCCCAGTTGGTTAATCACCCACTGTGTTCTTAAAATCCTCACTTTTGTGGTCATAAAAATGGAAACATTCAATAATTTGTGCTTGTTTCTCTTCTCTCTCTTCATAAGATCTGACTAATCTGAATAGTTTCTCCTGAATTTACTGACTTAGTTTTATTTTTTCTAGTTAACCTTGGTTCCTCTCTCCTGCTGTTCAATACATTTCTGTAGGAGAGCTGACAACACTGACTCCATCTTTGGCCCTCCATTTTGTTTATGTCCGCGTGATGACCTCCCTAGCACCTACATGTTCCAGGCCCTATGGAGGTTAAGGTATGCCCTGATCTTCCCGAAAGTGATCCACCAAAGGCACCATGTTAGATAACTGGTAGAAAGGATTGGTGCACAGAAGGCCCCACTTGAGATAACTAGTAGAGCTCTTCAGGCACACAGATGGGACCAATTTAGATAGCATTACCTTTTTTTTTTTTTAAAGATTTTATTTTTATTTATTTGTCAGAGAGAGAGAGAGCGAGAGTGAGCGAGCACAGGCAGACAGAGGCCAAGGGAGAAGCAGGCTCCCCGCCGAGTAAGGAGCCTGATGTGGGACTCGATCCCAGGACGCTGGGATCATGACCTGAGCCGAAGGCAGCTGCTTAACCAACTGAGCCACCCAGGCGTCCCTAGCATTACCCTTTGACTTCACCACAATGCCTCTCACTCTGTAAAAGCTGTGGCTTAAGGTCAAAAGTGGGCGAAAAATAGCTGTGCAGTGTTTGTTTGTCTGTTTGCCTGATCCTCTTGTCAGTAAGTTACCCTGCCTAGAACTGTATACACGGTAGGGAGTGGTGTGCATTGTTTTCCGGTTTCAAAGGGACTTCTCGGCTTAGAGAATACTTTACTAACCCTCCTCCACCTTGTAACAATTTCCCTTCCCTTCTCAATTCCCCCCCCCTTTGACCAATGCTGTCCTTTCAAAAGTGGAAACCACCTTGATAGATTAAAGGAGGTGTAAAACCATATGATCATCTCCCTTGATTCGAGGAAAACATGCAATAAAATTCCGTGCCCCTGGGGTTCCTGGGTGGCTCAGTTGGTTAAGCACCTGACTTAGGCTCAGGTGATGACCTCAAAGTCCTGAGATTGAGCCCCATTTAAGGCCCCCACTCAGCCAGGAGTCTGCTCCTCTCTCTCCCTCTACCCCTCCCCCTGCTTGTGCTCTTTCTCTCTCAAATAAATAAATAAAAACATTTTTAATAAATAAATCCAGTGCCCCTTAAAAAAATAAGAAAACTTCCTTAAAATGAAAAAGAGCATCTATGGCAATATCTCTATCAAAACTTAAACTTTAAAGCATGACTAAGGGGCACCTGGGTGGCTCGGATGGTTAGGCGTCTCCCTTCGGCTTGGGTCATGATCTCAGGGTCCCAGGATCGAGCCCTGCATGGGGCTCCCTGCTCAGCAGAGAGTCTGTTTCTCCCTCCCCCTCTGCTGCTCCTCCTGCTTGTGCTCTCTCTCTCTGTGTCAAATAAATAAAATTTTTAAAAATTATGAGTAAGCTTCTAAACCTTAGAAGCATTTCCTTAAACATTGGTTAACTAAGCAGGCCAATAAGATGGGGTACTTCTATCACCATTAATGCTTGGCATGATACTGGAGGTGCTGACCAACACAATAAGACCAGAGAATGAAGGCAGAAGTATGAGGATTGGAAAGGAAGAGATTTATATGCAGGTTATATCACCATTTGCATAAAAAAATAAGAAGAGCTAACATTTACTGAGCACTTAATATGTGTAGGTTCTGTCCAGTAAGCATTACATGTATAATGCACTCAATCCTACTTTTTAAAAAACTCTAGGAGATACAATTATTGTACAATTGTATAGGTACAATTATTGTCCCCATCTTACAGCTGATGACACTAGGGCAGAAGAGGTATGAAATTCACTAAAGACTAACTAAACAATCTAATCCTAGGGCCCTAAGTTATAACCACATTTTATATTAAAACTTTATTGCCACCAATACAACTTGAAGCGGACAAAGAGAGGAACGAGAAGATCCAGTGCATTAAAAGTAACATGTCTTTAGAGTTAGAGGAGAGAGCATAACAGTGGTTCTCAACCTTGGTTGTATGATAGAATCTTTGGAGGAGCTTTGAAAAACCCTAATGCCCAGGTTGCACCCAGACTAATTACATCAGAACCGTGGAAGAAGGGTGGAAAGGCCTCAGCTTCTAAAGAACAACAGAATTAAAATATCTTTTTTTAAAAAGATTTTATTTATTTATTTGACAGAGAGACACAGTGAGAGAGAGAACAGAAGCACAGGGAATGGAAGAGGGAGAAGCAGGCTCCCCACCAAGCAGGAAGCCCAACACTCGACTGGCTCCATCCTAGGATCTGGCTCCATCCCAGGATCGAAAGGCAGACCCTTAATGACTGAGCCACCCAGGCACCCCCAGAATTAAAATATCTTAAGAGCACTCAAGAATTCACTCAAATTGAGACAGAAGTTTCCTTTCTTGCAACCTGCATGAGGTTGCAAATTTCGATCAGATGAATTACAGAAGGATGTAATTTGAACCCAGGAGAAGGGTATGGACAAAAGTCCCCTGTTATGGCAACTATAAGAAGGGGTCACCGTATCCACATGTGGCTCAGGTTGAATCATCTTGGAAGCCTGCAAAGCTCAGGTCCTGCTTCCCAGTGTTGAATCCCTGACTGATAATGACCTTACTGTTAATAAATTGTCAACCCAATAGCCTCTGCTTAAAATGTCAACCTCAGCCTTCCTAAGAAGGTAACTATATCAGAACGATGAACTGCTGAGCTGGTCACCTCAAGGTCACCCTCCCAGATGGTAACTCTATAATGGTTGTGAATTGTTGACCCAGTAATCTGAACTTCCTAGAGATGTTAGACCTTCTTTCTCAGTGATCAAGTGGCTTTCAAATGAGAAAAGGCTTAAAATTAAAAATAGAGATAGATGATAAATAAATCAAAACTATCATATTTATACTTTTGTGTTTAAAATATGTGTTTGTCATAATTTTGAAATAATATGGCATATTGAAGAATCTGGTAGATTAGTCTATGGATGTAAGATAATTTAACTTTGGAAATAGTATTGGAATATCTGAAAACCAGATCTACTAGATTTATGTTACATATACATATATATAACAAATTTTTGACAAGTACTTGGGAAGAACTTGCTCATAGGGATGGAAAGTAGATTGATCAGGCATATGAAGGGTATAAAATGAAAAGAGAATAAAATGAAAATAGAATATATGAAATTTACAAATACAATTTAAAATGTTTGATGGGGGGATGCATCACCTGACGGGCTCAGTTGAAAGAGCATGTGACTCTTGATCTCAGGGTTGTGGGTTTCAGCCCTATGTTGAGAGTAAAGATTACTTAAAAATAAAGTCTTAAAAAATACTTAATGGAATTACATATTATAAATTTAAAAATGGGATTAATTGTTTAAGAGTTTAGATCGTGGGCTGTCTGGGTGGCTCAGTTGGTTCAGTGCCTGCCTTTGGCTCACATCATGATCCCAGGGTCCTAGGATCAATCCCTGCATCAGGCTCACGGTTCTGCAGGAAGCCTGCTTCTCCCTCTCTCTCTGACTGCTGCTCCCCCTGCTTGTGCCCTCACTCTCTGTCCAATAAATAAATAAAATCTTTTTTAAAAAGTCTTTAAAAAAAGTTTAGATTGTTCTGCCTGTTACTTGACAATATTAAAATATCCCTTTAAAACTAATATATACTTTTAAAGATTTTATGTATTTATTTATTTATTTGAGAGAGAGAAAGAGAGCAGGGGGAATGGCAGAGGGAGAGGCAGAGGCAGAGACTCTCAATCACAACCCTGAGATCATGACCTGAGCCAAAACCAATAGTTGGATGCATAACTGACTAACTACCCAGGTGCCCCAATCTAATCTAATCTATCTATCTATCTAGCTAGCTAGCTATATAGTATAGTATAGTATATATAAAATATATTAAAGATTTATTTATTAGAGAGTGGGGGGCGGGGGGTAAGGGAGGGAGACAGAATCTCAAGCAGACCCTGCTCCACAGGCATGGAGCCCAATGCAGGGCCAGATCCCATGACCCTGAGATCACAACCTGAACCAAAACCAAGAGCCAGATGTTCAACCAACTGCACCATCTAGGTGCCCCAACTTAGTTAATATTTTTATATAGATCCAATAAATTTATAAATAGAGTAGTATAGTTGCAAATTAAACTTTTAAGGCTTAAATAAAACCAAGTTTTCAGTTTATATATGAATAAATGTAATATTAATTTAAAACCCAAGAAGCTTAGAGTCTTTTCTGTACACAAAATCTGCCCTCGGACCTGAAAAAAAATCACACTGATGTTATTATTATATATATTTAACCAATGAAGAACTGAAGCTCAGAAAGTTTCAGGCAGCAGCAATCAACACCATGTCTGCCTGGCTCTAAAGCTTGTGCTCTTAACCAATGTACATATGGCTTCCCTAAGTGACCACACCCCTAAAAATTCAGGTGACTTTGGAACTTGAGCCTCTGGGCTCAAGTACAGCTAAAAAAATGTGGCTGCCTCTCTCCCAAATGTTCCCCCCAAAGAATCATTGCATTTCATTAACTCTAACTAGCTTAAGGGTCTAATCTGGAACCAATCACTGTGTCTGGGGAAATGGGCTACTAGATCTGAACTGCAAGAAATGCTCAAAGATGTCCTGCAAGATGGAATTAAAGGATACCAGAGAGTAACTTGAAGCCATATACAGAAATAGAAATCTCAATAAAAGTAAATACCTGGTAATTATAACAGTTAGTATTACGGTTAACAGTGGTTTGTAACTGCACTTGGTGTTTTCTACATAATTTGCATTAAGGAGAGCATTTGATGATATGACGGTGTTATATGTAACTGATGAATCACTAAATTCTACCCCTAAAATAATACAGTATACATTAACTAAACTGAATTTAAATAAAACATAAAATATGCATGTGCCTCGAAGTGTATTCATGAGGCTAAATAAACAAGTAAAAATTTAAAAAATAGGGGTGCCTGGGTGGCTTAGTCATAAAAGGTCTGCCTTCAGCTCAAGTCATGATCCAAGAATCCTGGGACTGAGTCCCATATTGGGATCCCTGCTCAGTGGAGAGCCTGCTTCTCCCTCTCCAAGTCCCCTGTGCTTGTGTTCCCTCTCTATCTCTGTCATAAATAAATAAAATCTTTAAAAAAAATTTTTTTTTAAATAAGGAGTATAATACGTTTAAAGAAAAAAAACCCTAATTAATGGTTTAAAAGCTGGTGTTACTGTAACTTCGATTTATAACTCCAAATTTTGTTTTTGACATAATTTAAAAAACTAAAGAATTTAAAACAATTTTAGAAGTTTATGTTTTGGGGCACACAATGTATAAAGATATAATTTTGTGGCATTAGCAACCAAAAGGGGAGGGGATAGAAGTGAAAAGGAACAGAGTTTTTGTATCTTATTAAACTGTTATAAGTTCAAATTAGAGTGTTAAAACTTTAGGATGTTCAATGCAATCCCCATGGTAGCCACAAAGAAAATAGTTACAGAATATAAACAAAAGGAAAAGAGAAAGGAATTTAAACATTTTACAACAACAAAAAAAGTCAACTAAACACAAGCGAAAACAGTAATGCAGGAAACAAGAGACAAAGCTATTGGGCATATAGAAAACAAATAGCAAAATGACTGAAGTAAAGCCCTCCTTATTGGTAATTACTTTCATGTAAATGGATTAAATTCTCCAATCAAAAGACAGACTGGCAGAATGGATAAAAACACTTGACTCAACTAAGATGTTGTCTACCAAAGACTCACTTTCGATCCAAAGACACAAGCAGATTGAAAGTGAAAAGACAGAAAAAGATATTCCACACAAACAGTAGCCAAAGGGAAGTAAAGATAGCTCTCCTAATATCAGACAAAATAGACTTGAAAGCAAAAATGTTTACAGATTATTAGGGGTATCAGCAGGAGGTAAGGATGTAAGAAAAAGCAAGTCAGTGACTACAGAGGATAGGTACTTTTAAATGACAGGGTAGGTATTCCTTCTGCAGTGTGTAGTCACCAAGGCTATCCAGCAGGGAGGACTGCTAACCGCAGATCTGATGATGAGAACTGAAACGGGAAGAGTATGGAGGAAGTGAACTTGGTTGCGGAGGTGTTTCAGTTTACACTCAGAGAACAAGAAATCTTTTCCCATAAAGGACTTGACTTGAAATGTCCCTTCTAGAGCTTGCCTCTGAAGATACATCTCAAAGAATTAGACATGATTTTTGAAAGTATAAAATGAAAGGCTAAAGTTTGCCTAAGCTCCAGCCACCTATTTCCCAAAGAATGAAAGAACAATGTTATAGATTTTTGACCCAGTTGCTTTTGATCTAAGTGGTTTTTAAGAAAGCCAGCACAAGGCGGTTATATAGTAATATAGTAATTATTATTATAGTAACCATTTAGTAAGCACTTGATGTGAGCCTCGTACCACAAGACTCAATACTCATAATGACCCTGTAGTGATATATGTTATTATCTTCTTTTCATAAATTAAAATAAATGGAGTCTAAGGGAGGTCACAGAATCATATGTAGCATTACTTAAAGTTCTGTGCTTCCTGTGTCAAAGTCATGTTCTCAGCCACCACACTTCACATACAAAAGCAGTTGCACTAGGCAGAGAGCATAGCACTGCCCATCCCCACCCCCCAAGATGATGGGCTGTCAAGAAAGGAACTGCTTGACTTTTTTAGATCTCAATTTGTTCAGCAATAAATGGAAATAAAAACTGCTTCTTTATTGAGCAGAGTGATGGGAGATAAGGCCAGTTTTTCCTCTTGATTGGATTTCAGAGGAGGCAGCTCAACCATGATGGAAATGGGAGGCTGGTTAAGAGAGTGTAGATCTGGGGCACCTGGGTGGCTCAGTGGGTTAAAGCCTCTGCCTTCAGCTCAGGTCCTGGGATCGAGCCCCGCATCGGGCTCTCTGCTCAGTGAGGAGCCTGCTTCCTCCTCTCTCTCTGCCTGCCTCTCTGCCTGCTTGTGATCTCTGTCTGTCAAATGAATAAATAAAATCTTAAAAAAAAAAAAAAAAA